>OMLM01017095.1:166892-207618 GCA_900302695.1 Helostoma temminkii | reverse complement strand
ATTCATTGATGTTTTTGATTTTCATTATCATCTTCATCATCCTCATCATTATTACCAGTAGTAGCAGTAGTAGTGGTAGCAGTAGTAGTAGTAGTAGTAGCAGTAGTAGCAGTAGTAGCAGTAGTAGTAGTAGCAGTAGTAGTAGCAGTAGCAGTAGTAGTAGCAGTAGCAGTAGTAGTAGCAGTAGTAGTAGTAGCAGTAGTAGCAGTAGTAGCAGTAGTAGCAGTAGCAGTAGTAGTAGTAGTAGTAGTAGCAGTAGTAGTAGTAGTAGTAGCAGTAGTAGCAGTAGTAGTAGTAGCAGTAGTAGTAGTAGTAGCAGTAGTAGTAGCAGTAGTAGTAGTAGCAGTGACAGACTAATTACTTGCTGATCTTCCCACTGCACTTGAAGTCATCTCTACCTCTGAAGAACATTTGTCTGACTAAAAGTTCAATCTGCCGTCACGGAGCTGCCTCTACACCGTCTGTCTTTTCAGCTGCTCTGCATAGTGCTCAGTTTGTAGTACTACTGCACAGCCAGTACAAAGCCCAGTACTCAGTCCTCGTGTTGTCACTCAGCCCTTCAGGTGTAAATCCACTTCACCTGGCACCGCGCCCTCCTCGCTTTGCAGATTACCACGAGACCTTCCAGCCTTTTACTCTTGTTGTTAAACAGATCGAACCATTGTCTCTAGAGGTAAACGCAGCAAAGCCGCTGTCATTAGATAAATCAATGCAACGACAGCGTCACTACCTCAGCCTGTGTGAACATGCACAATGCAGATGAGTTGCAGTGTGTGTCACTGAGGGACGGTGACGTTTTCTGGGCTCTTTTCTGACTCTGACAGGCCTGTGGATGTAACCTTCAGAGTGATGGCAGCAGTGAATTGAATTAATTCATCTGGTTAACCTTCAATGATGTTTGGCCCATGTTTGTTATCTAACCTAAATGATTTGTGCTGTTTTATTCCTCTGCAGTAAAACCATTCCTCACAGTACACCGTACTGCGTGATGCTGACCCATCTCTTTTCCTTTCTCATTGTTGTTGTTCAGGAGTTTGCTGCACTGACGAAGGAGCTGAATGCCTGCAGGGAGCAGCTGCTGGAGAAGGAGGAGGAAATCTCTGAGCTGAAAGCCGAGAGGAACAACACCAGGGTGAGGGCGACTTCCACTGTCGCACCAATCGATGAGTCACAATTTTGCAAACAGTCCTCAGTAGTTTGGAGCCAATCTTAACTCTTTTCAACCACGATAGTTGGTGCTTTCATGAAAGTTTTGCCAAAATTTTCATGTCAGCTCCTAAAAAATCTCCAGCCTGCTGCACACTGATAGACAGCGTCCCGAGGAAGCTTAAGCTATCTGGTGGGTACGATGTGAAGGCTGTGGAAGCACTGAAGCAACCATGCACACTGTCTGTTTCCAATGCCCAGACATACCTCATTAGCTCCACACATTCTGCCGGAACATTTTTCCACTTACTCCACATGGATGGCTGCTCAACAGCAAAACTAAGTCCAAACGGCTGCGGTGCCCTGCAGTGTCCAGTTCACAGTGTTTGGCGGGAAAAAAACAACTAAAGACATTAGCGGATCCGCTTGATTTAGTGAGGATGTTTTCCTCCATTTTCAATAAAAACATTACCTTTTTGAAGCAGTGAGCAGACTCTGCTGTTGACAGATAAGACTGTTTTCCATCCCAGTGCTGATAATGTGTGGATTTACAGTCTTGCACTGTCTTTCTCTGCTTGGTGGAGGATGACCGCGACTAAGAAAGAAGGAAAAGAGGGAGGTGAGGCGCAAAAAACAGAGACTGACAAATCAAGTTCACTCCCTCATGTTATTATCACCCTAAATTCTCCAATGGGCAATTGCCAAGCAAACTTTAATGAAGCTTGGTTTGGTCGCTGGTAGTTTATAATTAAATCTTCAAAGATGTGTGCAGGCAGTCAGTGGACTGAGGAGCTGAGAGGTGTGATGACAAAACAAGTCAACTTTATTGGTTGTTTTCTGATAAAGTAATGACTTGCATGTAAATTTATGTATTAAATCAGTGCAGACACGTGATGGATAACGTGAAGGATGAAAATACACACTAAACACGCTGCACAGTTGAAGCCAGAGTACACAGTCGCTCCCTGATTGATTCAGCTGTGGGCGTTTTGCTGACTGTGCAGGGGTATGTATGTATGTAGACATGACGGCTGCTGATGAGGCTCTCAGAGACGCTTGTGTCAAGCAGACAAGAGGAAAGACGACACCGTGTCTCCATTGAGCTACGCTAGAGGTCTGCGCCGGCTCCTTTTCCAACCCAGAACCCAGCTCCTGCAGGATTTCCTGCTGTTACCACCTGCTCCTGCAGAATTTTCTGATCACTTGTTTGCTACTGAACATTTGTCTTCCAGATTCTGCAGGGAAACACAAACAAATTCTACTTGAGGCAGTGGAGACTAAAGGAATAAAAATATTGTGGATTGTGTCTCTGTTTATCTGATAGTCAGTGTAGTTTCCATAGATACAAACAGATGCTGGATGCTGGACTTGTCTTGTGTTACTCGTTAGTAAACACTGTGCTGTTTTTTGGTGTGATGGTGTCTGAATAAAATACACGTTAATATGAAGATGTACAGTCACTCACTCTCTAGGAACAGGAGTGTTATGTGAAAAATTAACATTAACCAGTGGCCAGACATCAGATGACTGTAACTATATCACCTGCTGAAGATGTCATTTTACTGTGTTGTCGGATTCTACAGTTTAATGACCTAATGAATGAAGTGATTTTTTGATTCAACAGGTCTGGTAGTAATCAGGCCTGGGTGTGGCAGGTGAAAGTGAACTCAGCTTTCCAAAAATGTGGCTAATCACAGTTCATTTATGATTTAGTAAGCATGGAGCCCAACAGGTTTGGACAGCCTTTCTCTTAATATACCATCATTTTAAATAAATAAACAATCAGGAAGGGGTCACTTAGAAAATCAAGAGAAGAATGGTAGTTTTCCAACAGAGACGATATTTAACCTCACTTGATACAAAGTGTGCATTAAACACAGCAGCATTTTGACAATCGCCTCAGTGTTTTCGCTTGTCTTCACTTTCTACTGTCGGCAGCAGCTGGTATGAGATGAAACTTCAGTTTCTACTTGAAGTGTTAACAGCACATAAAGACGTAGATGTGTTGAGAACAGATAAAGTTACAGGAAACATTAAGACAGAGAAACATGAAGAGGAATCCATAGAGATTACAGTATGTGCTGTATATCCTTACATATCTACATACTGTACAGACCACTTGGAGCCTTCTGACATCACTTTAGCATCATTTTCTTCAGGACTCAGAGTCTGGGACTGTATCACACAGTGCTTGTCTTCAGTTTGATGCCTGCTATACGCGATTACTGAGAGAGAAGGTGTCTGAACAGTTGGTAATTTGATGGTTACAGTGAGAAAAGCAACAGAGCAGCTTGGTGGGGGACCTGCAGATCCATCAGTTCTCATCTCAGTGGAAACTTAGTGAGAACTCTGCTCAGTAAGACCTTTGTTGGCGCCCTCAGTTGTGGATGTTGAGTCTAGTGCAGCAGGAGCAAAGCCAGTGAGGTTTTCCTTGGAAATAATCATGGGATCATTTTGAGCTGGAACTTTACCCTCTAACCAGATTTATAATGATACTGTATGACCCGGGATGACTACTGAGAGGGAATGAAGTGCTGAGATCCGCATCTTTAAAGCTGCAACAGTGTGTCAGTGACCCAACACCGATTAATTTACCTCACTGCAGTGTCTGCATCTTTACTCGTCTCTGTGACGTTGTCTCAGCATGTTTTCCTACAAAAGGGACGTGATTATTTTAAAATAATACCTTAATTCCGACAAAGTTGGAATGCTGAGTAAACTTTACATAAAAACAGAATGAAAAGAACCCCAAAACAGGTTGTCTCGATTCTAATCATTCAGCCAACTCTGGTGCCAGGTGAAAACTGTACTGAATTAGATTTAACCGCACTGGATCATGTATAGTTTCGAATTTGTTTCATTTTAACAGGATGAATCATGGACAAACATGGAGTCGTGAGGACGAGCAGCGCCTCACAGACATTTGGTCAGATGACTGTGCAAGTGATGTAACATAATTAACAATCAACAAGAGAATTATAAAAATATTATAATTAATTATTATAAAAAACGTAAATACAGGATCTTCTTCCTGTATTTATGTTTTTTGTTCCCACATCTGACCAATAAGCAGAGAAATGCTGCAAGTTTACAAGTGACCAGAGCAAACTGAGGAGTGAAAATGCCCTTGGTCATCTTCTAGCTGTCCCCAGAATGAGATGCAGGTCTTCAGAACGAGCTGTTAGTTACTCTGAACAGAGGGTGTCATTTTGTAAGACCTGAGACAAAGGTCACCTTTGACACTACGTCATTGATTTTACAATATTGATCCATAATGCTGCCGTAGTGAAGCTGTGTATGAAACATGCTACAAACAGAAACAGTAAATCTTCACCCACATAAAGCCACAGAATGTTTGTACTAGTCTCAGTGATGGTAACAGTGATATCTCCTGTGTGCTTGCCTTTTCAGCTGCTGCTGGAACATCTGGAGTGTCTGGTGTCCCGACACGAGCGCTCACTGCGCATGACGGTGGTCAAGCGTCAGGCTCAGTCTCCCTCTGGAGTCTCCAGTGAAGTTGAGGTTCTCAAAGCGCTGAAGTCCTTGTTTGAACACCACAAAGCCCTCGATGAGAAGGTAAAGCTACAGCGTGTTGAGGTGTCTGGACAGATGTATCATCAATCAGTCTGACAGCTTTACCTGTGATTCTAGATGAATTAGAATTAAAGTATCGAGAAGAAATACTTCTACCTTTCCATGTATTTCTGCTCTTGTTATGCAGAGAAATCAAGAGCTCATCTTGTTGGGACTTTTTTCAGGACATTTGTCAACAACTAAGTGAATTTTATTTATACAGTTTATTCAAACATTATTCTCAGAGCATCATATTTTGTAATTGTTTAGTGTAAATATCTTTATGATCGTGCTAATATCCTGATGAATTGAACAGTTAACCCAAAAGTTTGTGTTTATGTGATTCCGGCAAGTTTCCTGCTTCCTCTGTTCATCCTCTCCTCTAAAAACCATCATATAAAGAGCTTCTCATTGTTTAGGTGAAATAAAAGCTGCTTTGAGCATCTGAGGGCCACCCCAACGCACCTCTTGGCTAACTCCTGATCAAGGATCAGTTTCCTCTGGGTGAACTGCACATCTGTGGCAAACCTAGAAGAGGATTGGTTGCGAGTGAATCTTTCCCTGAAAGCTATAAAAACCTCACAATTCTGCTCTTTCCTGCCACATTAACCTTTGATTGCTTAAACTGGCATTTATATGATAAGAAAAGAGAAAAAGGAAAGTCAGGCAGTTTGCTGTGAATCCATCTGATAATACAGATGAACAGAAACTAACATATAAAGAACATCACACAGGAGACTTTCAGGCAGGCGCTGATGTAGGTTTACTTGCTTTGGTTTTCAGGTACGAGAGAGACTACGAGTGTCACTGGAGAGGGTGTCTGCCTTGGAGGAGGAGCTCACAGCAGCCAATCAGGAGGTAAGAGGCACTACAGCTATTATGTCTGATACTCTCTTCTTTTCTCTTGTCCCAGCTGGTCGAGGCAGATGGCCACCTTTGCTACTTCTTTGCTAGTGGTGGAAATAAGAGTGGAATAATTTTTGTATTTTTGTTGTTCACTTCAGTGCTTCTACTGCGATAACTTTTACTTGACTTTCAGACAACTTTAACATTAAAACGGTATTTAAAAGGAGTCACAAAGGTTTTTAAATCATACCAAACACGCAGGTTGTACCAAGAGAGCTTACCTCCATTTACAGAACATCAGGGTTGAAGTCTTCTACCTCAGTAGCTGTGCACGGCCAGTTTTCCTATGCAATGAATTATCATGTGCCATTAAATATTACACATAGTTTGGCACAACTGTGCAGCTGTCTCCCTTTCCACTCACCACAACCAGTTGAGGCAGATGGCCGCCCACCCTGAGCCTGGTTCTGCTGGATGTTTCTTCTGTGTTTTTTCTTCCCACCCCAGTTCTTCCTGGGCATTTGTGGGGTTTTGATCTTAATATGTGACTTTTATTTCTGTAGCTGCCTGTAGCAGCATTTGTATGCAGCAGTCTGTTGCCCAGATCAACAGATTCAAACGAGGTGGGAGAAAAAAGAAAACAACAGAAATACGTTTGTTAATCATGAATCCTTTTAAAAAACAGTAAGAGACAGTTGCTTCACATACAAACTGTAGCACCTGTACATTCACACTCACAGAACAAATACGCAGGAACATCTCCTGCCTGTTTCTGTGGATCTAAAACTTTCTGAAAAGTGACATGAATTATGCATCAACTCAAACATTCAGACACAACCAGCGCACTTCTGCAGGTTTTCCTCAAACTCATCTTTGCAGGGAATTGCACAAAATAACACTGTGTCCTCAAACACAGCGTTGACAGAAGAGTGGCTAATCTTCCTACGGTAGCCTTAATCCATCCTCAACCTCCTGGCTCAAGGCTGGCAGCAGTGCCTGAGCAACTCTCACGCTACACATGGTCCTGTTCCAGCTGAGAGAAACCCTCAGGCTTGCACTTCACAGCCTGTCAAACATGCCAACCTGACACTCAGGCCTGAAAAAAAGTCAGTAAGGAGGGGAGAGTAAGGCAAGTAGAGGTTTGGAAGACTTGCAGACGAGCTGGAAGGAGAGACAGATGGCAAGATCTGTCTGGAGAGGTGAGAGGAGGAAATGCAAAAAAGAGCAAAGACAGGCAGAAGGTAGAAGTAGAGACGACAGGTTGGAATGAGAAGCAGGATGTGTGTTAATGATTGTGCAGTGGTGTGCTTGGTAGTTGCATATCTGATATAAGTTTGGAGACATGAGGGTGTAGGAGAGAAACACGTTGGTACGAAGACGTTTGACTTGTTGTGATCTGAGTCCTACACTGGGCGCTGCAGGATCTGGACGGACACAGAGTGTGACAGGCTGCAGCTTCCTGTAACTGTCTCTCATTTTTCTTTTGCTATTTTTTAAGAAAAGTGTAAAGTCTGTAAAGTCAGACATCTCAGTAGAGGACTGTCTGTCGTGAATGGTTCAAACTGCACTTGTCAGTGCTGTGGACAGATGAGTGACTGACAGTGGGAGAGACGAATAGAAATGTCCACACTTCAGAGGCTCCAGGGAGGCGAGCAGAGTCGCGAGCCAGCAGACTGGTAATTGATTTGGGATGGAGGTCTGGTATGAGTCCCTTCTCCCTGCGGAGGTTTACACAACACAGCCATGTCTGATGAAAGTATTTAACATACTTGTACTTCACTAAAGTATTTTCATTTTGTTTTACTTTTACTCCAATACAATTCAGAGGAAAATATACTTTACTCATCTGCATTTATTTTTTATTTATTTTTTATTTTACTCATTTATTTTGCTTTAGTTTTTTGCAGATGTAAATTCTTATAAAAACATAATTAACTAATACATTTTGGTGTATTAATTCACATGTCAGTGCTGTGACACATAATTAACTTATGGGAATAAGTACTTCAACTTGAGTTAAAAACTTGAGCTGGTACTTCTACTTGTATTTTGTTGGCAGTTGCATTATTACTGGAGTTTGAGTTTATGTACTTGTACACCTCACACCACATTTGTATTGCATTATTTATTAAAAGTTAGACCAACCAACCTGCGGAGTGCTTTGCTTACTGCTCGTTGTTAATTTAAATGAAAAGCAGAGTGGCTGTCAGCACAGCAGACCTCTCACACTGTCCCTGAATTTGATTTAAAAATCCACACGTCCTGATTAGTGTCCAGAAGCCTCAGGCAGGGCAGAGACAGAACAGCAACATTTGTTCACGTAAAATAACCAAAACAGTTAAAAATGTTTAGTTCCTACAGAGACACAGCCATTAAGAGTCTGCATGTAAATGAGAAAGTAGCTTCTTAGAGGTTTCTGTTGGAGGAAAATATGCTGCACCAGTGGTGAATTTTTAAAAATATTTTAGCACTAACAGTAACATGGAGGGGCTTCGCTCTGGGACCAGTCAAATTTAAAAGAGCTGAAACACTTTGTCAGAGGAAAACTTATTTTTTTATGATGACATTTTGGTTAAAGCTATCGCAGGCTAATTTAAATGCACATAATGATTATATCTAAGCATCTTCCACAATGCTCCCAGTTCTCATCTTGACACTCCAGTCTCTCCTTCATCGCACTATCCTCAGACCGTAGTGCTAAAGAAAGATAAAGGTGTCATGATGGTGCGTAGCTTCTTGCCCGACTTCAAGCCTTTGATCAAAAAGAAATAATAGCTGCTGTGTTCATTTTGCATCTGGCAAACTTCTGCTTTCTGTAATTTCAGAGCTGGAGATGCATCAGTAGTTTCTATTCATCATTTGTTGTGCCATCACGTTGGAGGTGGTGTTAGTGTTTGATCTCTGAGTGGGAGAAATTACAGACAATCTCAGAATAATGGCACAGAAACACACAGACATAATGATGCCTCCCGAAGAGAAATGAACAGCGGCGGCGAAGAAGCTGACGAAGATGCAGAGTTTCTGTCCAGTGCGAGTTGAACCAGTGCATTGTAAGTGGGAGTTACTGCCCTTGCTTCTGATGTCAGTGAGGCCTGTTTTTAGTGGAAAAAACTCTCATCAAATATGTGGTGTTGAGCACAGATACTGGAGCTGCGTAAAAATCACCAGAAAAGAAAAGCTGTAAAGAAAATAATAAAATAATAAGTAGAACCAGCATGATGCAGCTGTATTGGCTCTTTGCCACAGGTACTGGACTAGTTTGGTGTTTTATGTGCTTGCTGCTACTTTGTTAGAGGGGAAATAAAAGTGTAGTATTTGACTATAAATGTTTTTTTGTTTTTTTTTTGTTTGTTTTTTTGGCAAAAATTTTTAACTTTAAGTTGACTTTCAGGCAACCTCAACATTAAAACAGTGATTCAAAGTCAGAAAGGCTGTTGAAATTATACAGAACACGCAGGTTATCCAGAGGGAACTTCCACTTACAGAACATCAGGATTTATTTTCTCCTAACACAGTAGCTGTGCACAGCCAGTTTCCTGTGCAATGAGGCATAATGTAACTATTATTATATTTCATATAATGTGGCACAGCTGTCTCCATTGTCACTCACCACAACCAGTCGAGGCAGATGACCACCGCCCCACCCTGAGCCTGGTTCTGCTGAAGGTTTCTTCTGTTAAAGGGAGTTTGTCCTCTCCACTATCACCCAGTGCTTGCTCAAGGGGCACTTGTTGGGTTTTCTCTAAGGTCTTGATCTAAATATGTGAAGTGCTTGTGTATAAATAAAATAGTACCGCAATTGTATTCAATACTACAAATATAATATATTTGAATCTTAGATGGATATAAAATGAATTAGATGAACCACAACTAGTCGAGGCAAATGGCCGCCCACCCTGAGCCTCATTCTGCTGGAGGTGTCTTTCATTAAAGGGCTGCTCAGGTTTGTTGGGTTTTCTATGTAATTCTATGTGATTGTAACCTGTAAGAACCTTGTAAAGTGACTTTTGTTGTAATTTGGCTCTATATAAATACACTGAATTGAATTAAACTGCAAAGAAACTAAAAGATAACAGAGTATGGAGAGAGGCTAAAATGCAGAAAAAAAGCAGACTGACTCCATCTATGACCAGCTTCACCCTCCAGTTTCCTACAATATTGCTGTGTGTGATTCACACTAAAGCTGCCAAGTTACTGTATTCTCCAACATAAATAAGGCGTTTCACAGGTAGTTGACATTTGTGGTTGGTAATTTTAATGGTTTCCATTCTGCAAATTCCTCTCCTCCCACAAGTTTTAGGTCCTAAAAAAATAATTGTTTTGGAAAGTTCGTGAGGCGCCTCAGTGCCTCAGGAGCTTCAAATTGTTAATGAGGGACAGAAATCAGCCAAGTGCTCAGCCTGCCTTTCTCTTTCCCACCATGAGGAGAGTGATAATCACATGGTGTCTGTCGAGACAAGAATCTCATTATTGTCGGTCAGTCCTCTGACAGGATTCTGACGTTGGGACAGTTGCTGAACGTGGTGAAACGAGAGATGACGTCCGTTCAACGCGATAATTCCAGTATTTATATCAGTGCTGCTTCATGTTCCATAAAATTCCTATGGAAAGGGTTGTACTGTGTTTTCCCAGTGTTGCATAAGAAAGGAACATGATTCGTTTAGCGGTTGACCAACATGTGATTTTTAATGTCCGATGCCGATACTGAGAAATCAATCTGGACGATATGAGGCAAAATTAATACATGTAATTATAGTAAATGAGACACATGCAGAAAAAAACATTTATTATGCATAAATATTTATTAAAACCTAAATTAAAAAATGTAAACAGTTGAGGTAGCATTTAGTGCACCCGTTCCTTTTCTTTTGCTGAATTTACAAAAATAAATATTAATAAAAGACAATAAAAACAATTAAAATGTAAACAACAGAGGTAACACTTCTGCAGCCTTTTCGTCTTGTTGCTGAAACAAGAACAAAATGCTTTTTAGTTAAAACTGTCATGTGTAATTTAATGTTTCAGTCACATAATTACTGCTGCAGCATGCACATTCAAAATAACATTCATAATTAATGAACATATTAATATTCATGAATTAATGTTAAAAATTGTATGTGTGATTCCATGGGCTTTATGCATATAGTCAGTTTACAGAGCAACAGGTAGTTTTAATTATAGTATGGACTAGCTGGTTAATAATGAAGACTTATGTCTCTGAAGCCTGAAGGCGTTTAATTACATGTTTTACACCAGAACATATAAAAAGATATATTACACAAGATATTATGCCAATCATGGGCAATCAAATACAGCTGATATTCCTGAATAAACATATTAAGGACTTTAAACATGTTATTATTACTCACCATGGAGTCCTCGTGTTGACCAAGCTTTCATTCTGGAGTGCACCGGTTTTTGAGTCCACCAGAAACAGCCTCTTGTTTAGAATTACTTGTCTTAAACAGGATGCATTAACAGATGGTGTCACGATCCATTTTGAAAAACATCGGCAACACGGAAAGACTCATCAGCCGATGCCGATATTTATAAAATTCCAAATATCGGTCGACCACTAGACTCGTTACCTTAGAGCTGCAGATATTTACTGAAGCTTTTATCCAAATTTGATGTATAAACACAGAGGCTTCACAAGTTCAGCAATGCCACGGTGAAGGATAAGCTCAGATGCATTTTAAACCAGCTTTAAAGTATTTAAAGGTCTTTTTTTTCCAGCCAAGATTATCTCTGAGTGTTTCTATGCACATGCTCATTTTCTGACATTGTGTTGTTTTTCAGCTGTAACAGCTTTGCTTCTTTCCACCCTGCAGATTGTGGCCTTACGGGAACAGAATGCACATATTCAAAGGAAAGTGGCATCTGGAGAGGGAGGAGAGGACATACTGGAGGGCAGCGAAGCTCAACAGAAAGTCCATTGCAAGGTGAGCATCCATGATTAAATATGTTTTTAAATGACACTGCCTGTGTAGAGTTGGACTCGCATAGAAACCACCATGTTTTTGAAAGAAAAGCTGAAATTATTTACAATAATATTGTAGCTATATTTCCATAATCAGCAAACATTAGCTTCCAATAGCACGTTGTGTTTGCTAATGGTTGGTTTATTATATTTAAAAGGAAAACTGATCATTAGCAGTGATGCTAACAGAGCTGAAGGATCTTTTCATAAACATACATGTTAATTGCTATGCATGTCCACATTTGTGACTGGTAGTGTATGTGTATATGATACACTGCACCCAAGAAGCACTTTTCTTAGCATATTTTAACCTAAATGTGGTGGTCATGTATGGTTTCAGTCATCAGAAGGTACTATGGTTTGGTTCGAACTGAACAGAACTAATTTAACAAGTTCGCTTCCTCCTGCTTCATCTTAAAATAACATAATGTATAACAGTTTAAGATGTTGCAGATCTTTTTAAAAGGTCGGTATCACACATACATGTAGCTCTGCAGGAATTTTGAAGCTGCTTGCATTATGCAGGTGCACACATTAACCTACAGAGCTGATTACACCTTTCACCCTGAGTGTTAATTTATTCATTTAAAGACAGAGGTGTCACGTCATCCAGAGCAGCACCTCAAAATGCTTCACATGCACACAGCATCATCTTCGTCCCACAGACGGTACCTGGATGGCTGCTGGTGGAGGGAACATGATAAAGACTTGAGCTGGTTAATGAGGGTCACTGCAATCACAGGCAATGACGTACAGTGCAAGTGGCAGCAGCTGCCACTGAGGTGGATTCACATCTCTGATCTGCTGAACGCAGTTGTTCCTCTCCACCTGATTCAGGAGAGTACGTGTGCATGTGCCTTGGTTATCATTAATGTGACAGGAAAGAAGGGCAGAGAGGTCGGGATGGAGGAGTCTGTGAGGAGGAATGCTCTTTAAGTGCAGGGAAACAGTGTGACACATGAGGCCGTTCAGCTTTTTGATTTCATGTAAAATTTTGTTGATTTTTTAGCAGAAACATCTTTTGTCATAATTTTAATTTAACTTTTCACATATTGCTAATGGTTCATTTAAATGTATACCTCTGATTACAATAGCCAGTGTCAGCATATTTCTATTAAACTGCCTGCACTAGCATTTCTTTGCCATTTCCTGTTTGCGGTCAGAATGTAGAATGTAATATATCCAGTATATGAACTTTATACTATACAGAAGTTGGATCCCAGTTCCAAAGATCAGGTGTCTTAGTGTTAAAAGATTGTAGATTGAGAGCAGTGATGAGAACCTGAGACATTTTACAACAAATTATCTAAGATTCAAAAAATGTTATGAGTCATTGAGGGAAAATACTTTGCTTTGTTATAGCTGCTGTTTGTTCAAAAGAAAGGAACGAACCATGACCAGAAAAGAGCTCACTGACACAAATACAAAAAACTGAGGTGATGATGACGATGATGATGGAAAGTTGGATACGTTCCTGATCCAGTTCCAGCTACAAGCGACTTCAGTTTGTAGGTCACTGGGTAAAAGGATCTTGTGGCTTTTTGTGGAGCCTTTGACATTGATCAGTCTCTGGCTGAACTTGCTTTTCTTGTAGTGAGAGGGAGGGATTACACAGGATTTAGAGGAGTTTAGACAACATCCTCCTCTGAGCCGAGCTCTACGCTCAGAACAGAGCCAGATTAATTAGTCCCATCTTTTAGTGAAATGAAAAGTTGTTCCTTCATGAGACATTACACTCAGAGGGTCATGTTACCTGCTCATGTGGATCGTTGACCAGACAGGACCAATTGGGTTTGTCCACTCTGAGGACAGTCACCAGTGTCTCCACCTCCATCGACCCAAATTACATTTGAGTGTTGTTACTTAAAAAGTGCATTCATGATGTTATCCTTGGCTCAGTGTCAGTTAAAACTCCTCCACCTCATTAATCTACCTCATGCAGAGACGCAGGAGCTGCACATAGTGAGAACTTAGCGAAAACTAATCATGTTACCAAGTGTTAAAGCAGTTTCTTCAGTGGAGTCTGGAGTGATTCAGTCTTTTCACCGTCCACAATCAAAGCAGGGGAAGAGCTGAAGCATTGAACTCCTCAACTTGAATTTATTGTGGATTGCTAATGTGTGTCACATCAAAGGTGGGAGGCTGATTTCTCGAGGCCCACTTCAGTACATAATGTGTCTACTTTCCTGCTGTCAAAACCCAAACGTCTTGAACTTTTAGTGCCAGTGAGGTTAAACTTGTGATGTGAAAAAAACCTAGATCAAACAGGAAAAAGTGTGCTCCATCTTTTTTTCTCTTTAAGTAAAGATGTTGTCTTTTGTTGTCAAACTGCTCGTCTCTCCGCCAGCGTCTGTCCAACGGCTCTCTGGAGTCAGCCCACGAGGCGAGCCAGGTGGTGGAGCTGCAAGACCTGCTGGAGAAGCAGAACTACGAGCTGGCCCAGATGAAGGAGCGCATGTCCTCCCTCTCCTCCCGGGTGTCTGAGGTGGAGCAGGAGCTGGAAACCGCCCGCAAGGACCTCATCAAGTCAGAGGAGATGAACAACAAGTACCAGAGGGATATCAAAGAGGTTACACACACATTCATACTGGAGCATACACACACATTTGCAAGGAAAAACAGTTGCAAAAGAGACATCAAAGAAGCTTGTGGCCTAAAAACAGCTTCTATTAGCATACACTGCGCCTCCCTCTTTATGACTCTATCTCTCACACACAAGAAGCAAAAGACACAAACCATATGATATGAATATAAACGCCTATAGCTCTCCTCTGAAATTTCTATTGATCAGTAAAGACGCTGCATCTGTGGCTTTAAAAACACCTACTGTACCAAATGTTATTACACAGCGCTGCCTCCTCTGAGAGCAGCAGTTTAGTATTTAGTATAAATGCTAGTTTTTTGTTTGCAGGAAAGTAACTGTCACAACGTAAACAGGAACATTTTGTTATAATAAATTCTTAACAAAATTAATCAAAATGAATTAAAATCACAAAATGAAATTCATGCTTGAAACTAGTTCGAGGTGCAGATGATGAAATTTAAGATGTAAAACAACATTTAAAACCAAAGAGGAGCAGTTGTTCCAAACACTGTTGTCTTTCTTGTTGCATCGTCCTGACTTTGTGTGTTTGCACACAGGCCATGTGTCAGAAGGAGGACATGGAGGAGCGGATCGTCACGCTGGAGAAACGCTACCTGAGTGCGCAACGAGAGTCCACCTCTCTGCACGACATCAACGACAAACTGGAGAACGAGTTGGCCAATAAGGAGGCGTTCCTCAGACAGGTCGGTGAAGTCTGTGGCCAGACTGTGAGATCCACATGACTGATAATGAGGCAACTTTGTGTTTTCTAGTGAAGGTTTTTGGCTCCAGGTGGCTGCTGAAAACTGTATAACTGCATTCAGGAAATAATTAAGCATGCATGCAGCTGGTTGTGTAAAATAGATAGTTCTGATCAATTAACAGAGAACTTTTGAGCTGTTCAAGAGAGGTTTGGCAATGACGGAACCTCTTGACATTGTGTCAGATAATGTCAGAGGAAATTGCTGCTGAGGAAGGAATTTAAGTGGTTTGCCAAACAAGACTGAGCGACAGCACAGGAAGAAAAGCCAGCCGAGCTCTGGGAGGAGAGAAGAAGATGTGACGTAGTAATCGTAGGTGCACAGAGAGACCATGAGACACAAGAAGCAGATACAGACATGCAGTAAAGTACTGTAACTACTACTAACTACTTGAATAAAACACAACCAGAAACATACAGAAATAAGCCCTAAAGCCTTAAACTCTTGCTACCAAACACAAAAAAGAGTTCAGTCACTGCTGTGTAGGTGAATTGATGTTTGAAGATGAGCTGTTCAGAGGGCGTAGGCTCGGCTGTCGGCACAGAGAGATGGCGAAAAGGCAAAAACACGGATGGAAGCGCACCTAAAACAGCGTCATCTCTCAAACACCAGTGGGATGATGATATGGGCAGAGACAGAAAATATCACTGACACACAAAACATGATGCAGCACACTGAGCTGCCAGGCCTGATGCTTTAGGGAGCAGAGCATCTGTCACCGATGGCAAAGGCTGCCAAGCCAGTCGCCCGAAAAAAAGAAAACTGATCAGAACCCAGAGCAAGACAGAGAATAGTCTGTGCACACAACAGGGAAATGCAAAATCTTGTGGTGTCAGTTTTCACTGTCAAGTACTGTGTCTGAATGCCTCATTAGGGTAATTACCGGTATCTGCTGAGTAAAAGTTGCCACTGTCATTTTTGACAAATGCAGAGCTGCTGCTATTCTGAGTCTGTTATGGTGCTGAGGCACACAGCCAGAGCTTTCAGTAGCCAGTCCTCGATCTATTTTCTACCAGGCGGTGATGCTCTGCTGACGTTAAGAGGAAGAAATTCACACACACAAGATCGTTTTGTTTGTTTCTAAATTTAGTCAGTCAAAACACAAAGAATACGCACAAAATGAGACAGACAGGCCATTATTTGCATTTTATTATATTTTAAGAAGATTAAACTGCGTGTTTACCTGGTTTTTAAAGTGAAGCAGTATTAAACGCTATGATACAAATAAAGACGAGGCATGAAAGTCAGTTGTAGTAAGATGAGAGACAGGGAAGTAGAACAGTGAGGTTACAGGGGGCTGTGGTCAAGAAGGTGCAGGAGTTTAACTACTTGGGGTCAACAGTCCACAGACGGAGTGTGGAGAAGAAGTGAAGAGGCGAGTGCAGGCAGGTTGGAGTGGGTGGAGAAAAGTGTCGGAGTGTTGTGTGACAGAAGAGTGTCAGCAATAATCAAAGGAAAGATAAACAAGTAGTAGTGAGAGCAGCTCTGTTGTCTGGGTTAGAGACTGGAGCAGTGAGGAAAAGACAACAGGCACAGATGAAGATGTTGAGGTTCTCAGGATTAGGAACAAGCACATCAGAGAGTCGGCTCAGGTTGGCTGTGTTAGGGACAAAGAGAGGCCAGACTGAGATGGTCTGGACATGTGCAGAGGAGGGATAGTGGTTATATTGGTAGAAGGATGTTGGAGATATATGGATGTGATAGAAGAGGATATGAAGTTAATTGGTGTGAGAGAAGAGGATGCCGAGAATAGAATTAGGTGGAAACAGATTCACTAACCCTGACATGAACAGCTGAAAGTCGAAAAAGAGAAATACAAATAAAAATACAATTAGATTTTCTAATTAGTTCTTTCATTCTTTAAGCTGTTGTCACTTCCTTCCAAAATGTTTCACATTAAGGGGACTAGCACTTCCACTGGCCCAGATGATACAAGCTAAATCCCACATCAATACTACATGTTAATCTTATGGTTTAGACCTGGGATGGACTATCTTCTCCTGCTTGTTTTCCAACTATTACTCACTGATGATTACCTAGATCAGGTGTGTTCAGCCAATCAGAAGTGCAGAGATGGTTGGAAAACAAGCAGGATAAGCCAGCCTTGTATAGCATGTATCTACCTTTGTGTTTGTGTAGTGACAGTTTAGTTGTACATTTTTGCATCCTACTTGTTAAGGTTTTATTTTGAAACATCTGCAGGAAGTGATGTACAATTCCTGATAAATCCCATAAATGACTTTAAAGTAATGTTTGCTGTTTGTGCGCAGATGGAGGAGAAGAACAGGCAGCTACAGGAGAGGTTGGAGCTGGCAGAGCAGAAGCTCCAGCAGACCATGAGGAAGGCTGAGACCCTGCCTGAGGTAGAGGCTGAGCTGGCTCAGAGGATAGCAGCCCTCACCAAGGTAGGAAGATCCCCACGCGTCTGTTGGCACGTTCTTATACCCTAGATGCCCTCATCTCTGGATTTTTCTATACCTATGTGTAAGTGTCCACGTGGTGTCATGTCATGACGTTTCAACATGTCCCTCTCCTCTTCCTCGGCCACATAGTCTGACTCCAGCTCCTCTTCCTCCCCTGATGATTATCACTTTGTTATGGAAGCTAAACTCCAAGACATGAACTCCATTCTTAGGAAGGTAGTCTCACAGGGCATCGCAGCTACTGCCAACTCCTGTAGAGAGCAGATTTCATTCATTTCTCTTATTAGTGTGTTGACTAGGATTCTGCTCTGGCTGTTCTACCACCATGGGACAGCTGCATGGCACTTCTGGCTGGAGCTCATACTTGGCAGTGCTGGAGCAGCTCTCTACGTCTTTCATTCTGTCCTTTGGTGGCCTTTTTCTCTGTCTTTCTTCTTGTCACTCTTTGTTTCGACCAGCTGTCTCTCCAGTTATGCTTTAAAACAGTAGATATCCATTCTTTGAGTTCGGGGTAGAGGCTTTGGCTTGTGTCGTCGCCACTGCTTTTCTTTGTTGCCCCTTCTCAGGCTGTTCTCGCAGATCATCGTGCCCTCTTTTGTCCCGTCTCTGTCTGTAGGCAGAAGAGCGTCACGGGAGCATCGAGGAGCGAATGAGGCACTTGGAATGCCAGCTGGAGGAGAAGAACCAGGAACTGCTACGGGTGAGTCACCGCGGAGGCGTCGTGCCAGGCAGCGTTAACCAGGCAGCCACTCCTGCATGAGCATGACAGCTTGAGGCGACTGTGACTGATGGTGACTGATTTATCACCAGTGAAACTTGAAATCACTGTCTGACACACTTGCCTGATAAAATGGTTTAGAGTTTCCAGTGATGCTTGTGTTGTGCAGTGATGCATTCACACTTTAAAATATATAGCTGAAATGCTACAAACCCTGTTAGAGAGGTGCACTAAAATTAAACCTCAACATAACTGAGGTAGGTCAGTTGAAAGCAAATATTTTAAGTTGATCTAGTGTAATAGTTGCACAAAATGTAATTAAAAAGGTGTGTTTTCTTGTTTTGATGAATTAATGTGCCTTTAGTGACCTTTACCACCTTTATTGAAACATGAGCCTTAGGATTCATTAACTTAGCATGATCTGTAACATTGCAGTATTGCTGCTATCCTCCCTCACTTGACAAACCACATGTAGCAGGCAGTGTTGGGGAGAAGTGACCGACATATAATTAAACCATTAGATTAACTACATTTTGTATTAGGGATAAAATTACAAGCATTTTTGGTGAGATTCTGTCCTGACCAGCACAAGCTGATCATACTGTCTAAAAAGGTGCAAGGTTTTTGTTAAGGTTGTGCAAATCAAATTTTTAGTCAGACAATCTAAAAAAGGACCAAGTTAAAACATAACATAAACATATAATAGTCTTTGAATCATGTTATTGTGATGTTTAGGACACTTTCAGGTCACAGGTGTTTTCCATTAAGCAGACTTTTCAGCTCACCACCTAATTATAATTTAAATGGTTTCAATCCTCAATTCACTGACCCAATTGGGATTAATGGAATTGTTGTTGGGCAGCTGCACATATGCATATGGTGACTGTAGTTTCTTGTCTTCACATAACTTCATATTGTTGTCAACTAACCTTTATGTAAAAGTTGAAACAGTTTTGAAGTAGCTCAGTAAGGTGGCTTTGCTTCCACTGTGGAGGAATTGGTAGCTTTCAAAGCTGTGTTTACAAAGTAGCATATCCATACAAACCTTATCTTAAGACAGTGTATATGATTATTTACTGTTGTTATATATTCCAAGTATGTATTAGAGGTGTGAATTATAATAATACTAATTCTCATCCCAGATTGTAACCAACAGCTTTGCAGCAAACTTAATTGTGTGCTTTAACCCTTCAGGCTCGACAAAGAGAAAAGATGAACGAAGAGCACAACAAACGACTCTCGGACACAGTGGACAGACTCCTCACAGAGTCCAACGAACGTCTTCAGCTTCACCTGAAGGAGAGAATGGCAGCACTAGAGGAGAAGGTTAAACAGAATATAATTTCTGATCAATCAGTCAGTGAGTTACGTGCACTCATGTATCCAGATTACAGTCAGCTTTGTGGAGTAAGCTAATTTCTTGACTGTAAATGGGAAACTGGTTTCCGTAACCAGGGTAGATTAGATTAGAGAAACCTGATTTCCCCAGGTGGATTTCTCTGATTTCTCTACCATGTAAACATGTAACCAGGTTTCTAATCCGCTTTTTTACAAGAGTGCATGTGCAGGAAAAAGGCCATTGACATTTGCCACTAAAATGTGTGAACTATGCCTCCAAAATAAGTGCAAGGTAAAGGAGAAATAAAAAGACTCATCTGATGTATGAATACACAGATTTCCAGAAACCAGGTTACTCAGTAAGTGCATGTAAACACTGTCAATGTGGTTTAGGTTTTCTCATGTCTACTTTTACTTTGTTTCTTTGCAGAACATGCTAATCCAAGACTCAGAAGGCTACAGGAAACAGTATGAGGAGTCAATCCAAGAAAAAGTAGGTTGTGGAGAAATGATGATAGTAGTTTTTAATACAGAAATGGGTTGTTGACATTAGTTTCATTTTTTGTAAAGCTCAGTTGTTGAATATTCATAACGTTTGTGTATGAGGGAGAATAATGAGATTAATTTATAATCAGACACTAGAAAGTATCACTCTCCTGTATGAAGATAATCAGCTCCACTAGTTCTTAGAAATGTCACTTCACAGTAAAACCATGCACCAGTGTCACAGCAGTATTACTTGTCCTGTAATAACGCGTTGTTAAATGTTTTCGTGCAGTCGCAGCTGGCAGAGGAGATCGAGAAACTGAGAGCAGAGCTCGACCAGTTCAGACTGAGGGCAGGCTCCCTCACAGAACCCACCCTGTCAAGGTAGGTTGGCTGAGTGGATGTGGTGTTGATGATCTTTGACCATTTCACCACCAAAATCAGATCCATTCACCCTTAAGCGGACATCTGTACCAAATCTGAATAAATTCCCATTATTATTGCATTAACAAGAACAGGCTGAACTTCGGGTAAGTGACCTCAACCTTTGACCTTTGAGAACCAAAACCAGTTCATGTTTTATTCCAAGTGGACATTTCCACAACTATAGGATGGACAGACAGGGTGGTCAGCTGCTAACAGTGACCTTGACCTTTGACCATCAAAAGAATTTCCTTAAGACCAAAAATACGTGTGGCATTTTTATATATCCCTTCAAAGCTTTCCTTCAGAAGAATGTTCTGACAGATGTTTTGAGTGAAGAACACAATTAAATAAATTTCCGTATGTTAGTTTCTGTGGCTGTAAAGTGGCCAGAAAACACAAGTGCTGCTCTTACTATGACTCCACACATCATGTCATGCCCAGTTTACAGAGTTTACAGAACATGGCTGTAAGGAAAATTACAGCCATCATGAAGTTCTGATGCTCTAATGTACAGATGGTGGCAGCCTTAGAGGCTCCAATCTTTCAAGAAGTACACTGCGTCACTGTGACTATCAGGCATGTTAATGGTACTCAAACACAAGATTTTTAGTACAGGCTTTTTACTGCAGAGGATATTCGGATCTTCTGTAGATGAGAACATGTTTCATGTAGAGGTAGCAGCTTTAGCTGCTGCTTTACTGATACTGACAGCTGCTGCTTCTCAGGTCTCATCTGGACACATCAGCAGAGCTTCGATTTTCTCTGGGATCTTTAGCTGAAACTCAGTCGGACCATTACCGCTCGGCCAAGGTCATCCGCCGGACGAGGAGAGGTCGTATGGGTCTGCGTGAAACCAAGGTGAGACAAAGAGTCTGTTTGTACAACCTTACATCTGTATCTGCCCTTGTGCTTCTAAGTTTAACTCAACATTTCCTGTATTAAATGTACAATAGATCAGAGGCAGAGAGTAGAAATCTGCCTGATGACTGTACAACATAATTAAACCTTCTACAATCAAATTATTATGTTGCCTTTGGGTTCCCTTGAGAATCCATCAGTTCTTCTATATACTTCTATATATAGTAAATTCCTGTATATTGTGAGGAAAAGTTAGAGGTTAGGATATTAATATTACAACATAAAGTCTAGGAATTCTGGAGAAACTTTTCACTTTTCTGGTATGTTTATGTCACTGTGTGCAGGCTAAATCGCTGGGAGAGCATGAGTGGCGCTCACAGCAGCTAGGGGTTCTGGGAGGCCACCACTTTGAGAGCGACACAGAGATGTCGGACATCGACGACGATGACAGGGAAACGTTGTTTAGCTCCATGGACCTGCTCTCACCCAGCGGTCACTCTGATGCACAAACCCTGGCCATGATGTTGCAGGAGCAGCTGGATGCAATTAACAAGGAGATTCGGTACCTGACACACACTGCTGCCTACATCTATATCAATAAAGCCCATTTTCTATTGAATATAGACTCCAAAACAGGACAAACCCACAGCTGAAACCTGGCACACCTGGGGAAGTGTCTTAGGCTGGGTGTCATTGCTGTCCAACGGTCCTGTAGAAAAAATATGACCCTATGTGTTTTTAACACTACAGTTGTAGATCACCCTGAAAATGGGGGTGTTGGCAAGAACCTAACAGTGTGGACTGGGTCAACTCAACCTCATGTTGTTACTTTTGTTTAAAATTGTTACTAGAGTCCCAGGAAAGACTGGCTAATTTGGCTAGGCTAATGTAACAGTCTAGGTTCGCTTGTGCACACATACACATACAGAAGTCTCAGGTAACCCAGTAAAATCAATACAAAACTTTAAAAAGGTAACACAGCTTCAAACTTTGAAGTAGAACCAGGTTCAGGTAACAGACAGTCAGAATCAGTCCATCTTTGAGCCTCAGTCTTGGAGCAAATCCAGCAGTGCCATACAGATCCTCACTGATATAGTAAAGCGACGTCTGTATTTGTCCACCACTGTGAGGTCTGTTCCACCAAAAACCAAATAAATCCACAGATCCTGAGAGGATACTGTAGGAAACAGCCTTCTGTGTTCATCCATACATCCAACAGTGACCGTTCTGGGGCTGGATTCTACAGAAAAAAGGGGAAGAAAGCAGGGTGTGCACTTCTAACCTGCTGGCTGTGTGTATAAAAGTGACAAAAAATATCTATATCTAATATCAAAATTTTTACTGTTGAATGACACTGTCAGTTGGGAACAACTAGTTTTTATCTACAAGAGCCAAACATGCATGGTCTAGGCATTTTTATCGGTCATATATTTCTTCTGACTTGGATCTGGTCATTTGCTCTTTCTACTGTAGGCGCATCCTATCACTTCCTGTTATTGTTGTTTGCTACTCTGTGTGCTGTCGCTTTGATATTTGCAAAGTTGTTAACTCTCAACTCTTCTATTACTAGAATTTGATTAACAGTGACTGACTTAACAGTCGTAATAAACGCTTGTATCTCTAAAGCACCAATTAAATGCCTTCTAACTAGCTTTGCATTTAGCTTTATTATTAGCCATGGTTTCTCTGTCACTTGCTTTGTAGATAATGCTGCAGCTGTACTGCGTACAGTACTTGATACTGTTGCCTATTTGAAAAAGAAGTTATGGTTTTGTGACCTGCTGTTCTTCTCTTTCTTTCCACTCACCCGAACCACTCGAGGCAGATGGCCGCCCACCTTAAGCCTGGTTCTGCTGGAGGTTTTTCCTCTCCACTGTTGCCTAGTGCTTGCTCAAGGGGGTTATTTAGTTGTATTGTAAGGTCTTAAACCTTACATTATAAAGTGCCTTGAGATGACTTTTGAATTGAAAAAACAGATAAACACTTTACTTGCTAAAGAATGGTTACACAAAACTCTGCCAAGCTTATACTAATGTATGACTTGTCACTGTTCTTGCTTGTTAAAGCTGTATATATATCCTGCTCATAAATATTCATAACCCCAGACACAACTTCATGTTTACTTTATTCCATTGGTTCTCCATGTGTCTTTCCCCATCAATAGACCCAGACATAGGCACCTTTCTTTCAGGAAAAGCTCTTCAGACACCAGATAGCGATCATGAAACCAAGGAGATGAGCACTGAGCTAATTACAGTTAGTAAAGATTGTGGGTATGGTTAAACGTATTGACCTGACTTGTAGCCGTATCTCCTCAGTCTGGCCTTTAATTAGTTTCCTTTACGTTGTAGGTATAAAATGGAATAAGTTATGCAAATCTCCAGAAATCCACTGCAGATAAGGCTAAACTGTAATGCTGATATGGATATCGTGCTTGTCTTGAAATGGAGTCCGTTTTTATCTAAGATGGACAGTTTGTTCACTGTTTAAACTCTACACTGCAAAACATTCACAGCAGCATAATATGAAAAAGCAACCCTGACACTATGTTTCTCCTGTTTCCTCCTCTCCCCTGTTCCCAGGCTGATACAGGAGGAGAAGGAGTCGACAGAACTGCGAGCTGAGGAGATTGAGAATCGCGTGGCCAGCGTCAGCCTTGAGGGGCTCAACCTGGCCCGAATGCACCACCACGGAGCCTCCATCACTGCCTCAGCCACCGCCTCCTCCCTGGCCTCCTCCTCTCCACCCAGCGGACACTCCACCCCGAAACTTGATCCCCGAAGCCCTGCCCGTGACATAGACCGCATGGGTGTTATGACACTGGTAAGTTATTGCTCCTTAAACATATTAATCTGGTTGTCTCAGTACAGTAGATGACATTAAGGTAGTGGTTTATTTAGAAACAAGAAACATTTCTGATCTTTCCCGTGAGAATGTCATATTAACAGTGGGCTTACATAAATCCAGTTGTGACACTGGTCTCTTGTGTTCAAATACCAAAACAGGAATTAGTTGAACTTTATTATAATCTTGGACGTCACCACTATATTGTATTCGAACGACAGCTAAAGCATATCTTGAAGTCTTGCAGGCTGTTCTAGCATTAATACATGGTCAACATGTTACATATGGGCTCCAGCTAGAGGTGAGGTGAGTAAAGGAATAATAACAATAAATTTGACACAAGGTAATCAAAAATACAAAATAGATTTCATAGGAAAACTTAACAATACAATGGCAATGCATGACCACATGCATATGTAATTGTTGCATCCACTAGCATCATGGCTATTGCAAGTGGCTGCGGCTACATCTCGACCTCCCTCGCTCATGAGAAATGTCCTTTTAGGGAATAGTAGTAGCTGTTAATTACAGCATGACAACCACAAGGACGATCAGTAGAACTCATGTTAACCTGGACATCACCATTACAACCTTGCTATGATGTATGATTGGTTTTGTAGCACTAGAGGACAAAATTAAAACACTATTACAATGATGGAAGTCTGTATGACCACTACAAGATCAATAACTGATGTTATGCACCCAAATGCAGTTTAGTCTGCAGGACTGTGGCTGGGATTTACTGTCTTTCCACCAAACAGCAGTATTTAATCAGAGTGTGCACTTTGAGGGTCTAAGATTGATTTTTGATTGTACTACTTTGGTTCTGTACATAGATGTATAGAAAATTCCTCACTCCGTTGTGAACAGGTTGACATAGGTCCACAGCTGCTGCATTGACTTGCTAGTTGCTGCTGCGTTTAATGAGTACACAGAAGAAGTGATGACACTTCCTTGCTCTGTCAGCTGTCATCATGCAACCTGGTGTCAAAGGGTTGGTTCACACTTTCTCTCAGAAGTGACAATATCACATTTTACAGATTTGTTCCTTTCTGTCTCACACAATGCTAAAAATATCCACCTATGGAATTTTTACCGTTTCATCTTGATGTGTGAACCGATGCTGTGTTGTTGGGCGAAGGCTGATTTCATGGTGTCTTTCTTTTATTACCTACTGCACATGCGAATCTAAATATTTTTTTCACTGCTGTAACATTTGGATATTTTATTTTTCCACCCAACAGCCAAGTGATCTGAGGAAACACAGACGAAAGGTACACACCGCATGACTTAACATAACAGATTTAAAACGTAGCACCCCAGATAAATGAGTTTTACTCTTCTAATGTCTCATTCCTTTGGCCCTCGTCTCTCAGATTGCAGCGGTGGACGAGGACGGCCGTGAGGACAAGGCCACCATCAAGTGCGAGACGTCGCCCCCTCCAACGCCGCGAACCGTCCGAATGACACACACACTGCCAGCCTCCTCGCACAATGACGCACGAGGGTGCGTGTCAGCTGTGCAAACAGTGATGGTGCTAGTGGAGACATTGAATGTCTCAACTCATTTAGGAAACGCTACACTCCCATTACGTCTACAGCTTATCCTTGAATGTACTTTTTTTCCCAAGGGGCTTTGCAAATGCTACTGCTTTCTTTCTTTCTCTTCCTTGTTGATGTACTGATTTTCAGATGCTGCAGTCATCTCAGCTCTGTCTGTTCTTACCTTGGATGAAAAATGTGATGCCTACTTAGAGCTTCCAATTTAGCTGCAATTTTGCTGTGCATAATTTTCAGCACTCTGGAGATAACCTGGGTACTTTATGAAACATAACCCAGAGGTTTTAGAAACAATATTAGATGAGATGAAGCTTCAGAAATTGGCAAAAATAAATAACTTTGAAAAAGCAGAAATACTTCCCATTTTTAACTTGTACTTCAAACATAAGATTAACCATGTTGCCTGCGTATGTCGTATCCTCAGGATCGTGTCCTCTCTGGAGGCTGAGGCCAGCGCCCTGAGCAGTGTAGCCAGCAGCCAGGACTCCCTGCATAAACAGCCGAAGAAGAAGGGCATCAAGTCCTCAATTGGACGTCTGTTTGGCAAGAAGGAAAAAGGCCGACTGGCACACATGGCACACAGACACGTCATGGTAGATCCACAAGGTGAGTCCATCTCTGACATGTTTGGAAAGCATTTCAAACCTAATTTATTTAGACATATCACTGATATACTGCATTTCTCATCAGCAACCATGATGGACCCAGACATGGCGGGCCAGGACATGGGCGTCAGCAAGCTGGGAACTCAGGCGGAGAAGGATCGCAGGTTGAAAAAGAAGTAAGCACCTCGCAAGTCGCCAAAACAGACATTTCACCCAAACATGCAAATATTTACTTAGCAGGATCTTCTCCTGCACAGCTAACAGTGGCCATAAAGTGCCACACATCCATATTATTACACAGTTGTACTCTCAGCATTATACTATTACAAATGAATCTGGACTATAACCTACACCTCCCATATTTACCTTCTGTATGGAGGTACAGCTGTACTATATGTGAAGCCATAACCCACACTGAGAACAGGATCGATAGGAAGCAGGAGCTGGATCAGTATCCAGGAGCAGAGATTAGCCTTGCTGCATTCGGAGACAGACCCAGAGTCAGATTATTGATTCAGGCTGAAAAGACAATTAATCTACTTTGCTGAATTGTAATCTAGAGATGACCTTCTCAACACACCAGCCATACATGTAGATTACACTCACAGGCAGACTGGGTGTGTCCCGCTCTCCAGGAAAAGGAGAAACCCTTCGCAAATTTTACAGTGCTGCTGAATGTCTGTATGTGTGTGTGTGTGTGTACAGTATGTGTGTGCATTTGCCATGCCCCAGTGCCAAATGATGAATGTCATTTGCTCGAAGTGCACATTAACTTGTCATGACAAATAACTTTGCCTCCCATGTAGTTGGTCAATAGAGAGTATTGTTCGTGGTACAAACGTGTTGTTTTTCTTCCACTGCACTGACTTCTCCATAGCGGTGTCCGGGATTAAGGCCACTCCACCACCTTGCATCTTGGCGCCTCCCCCACACTGCATGCCATTAAGCTGCCTGCACTACTTCCATTTCAGCATCTTGATCGATCAATACTGCCGTGGCCTCATTGTTAGTGTGTGTTTTTTCTTTCTTTCTTCCTTTTTTTCTTCAAGAGTTAACGACGAGTATTTGAATGTACCTGAGCATCTGAATGTAAGGCTGTGGAGGGGAAGGGGGAGAGGGTGGGGGTCTTGCTGTGTTTCAGTGCATTTCTCATTTCCTCTGCTGCACGAGATGTGATCAGGACTGCATTGTAGAAGACAACATGTTTTGGTCTACAGATGCTCCTGTGAACGAGATAAATGTGAGTGTGTGAGCGCATGTGTTTTTGTTAAAAGCCGTATCGTTAACTGCCTATTAACTCCTTTGTGTACTTTTGTCTCCCTCGTCGCTCTCTCTCTCTCTCTCTCTCTCTCTCTCCCCCTCTCTTCTGTGCTCTCTGACTCTCTCCTCTCTCCCCCTTCCTCTCCCTCTCATCACCCTCTGACTCTAACAAAGCGGGTAAGTTGTGAGGATGTATAAATGACCTCCTGGATATGACCATTGTCTGTCTGCCACCTCTCCTGTCTGTCTGCCATCCGTCCTCTCCTCAAAGACCAGTGCCAAAGCTGACATCTCTTATGTGTTAATCTCTCTGTCCTTCATGGCTGTTAACGACACCATCGCTTTCTTTCATTATTTTTCATTTACCATCTCAAGACGTTTCTTACCCCCTTTTTACAGTTTAATGGCAGCTGCATCCATGGCTGGACTGAGAATGTGCCGTCGCTAAAACTGGGGCCCACTTTTTTATTCCCGGAATGTCTTCCTCTCCTTATATGTGTCTCTATCTATTTGTTTGAAATAACCAGCTGCAACATCTGGTTATGGGGATGTCAAATGTTCTTTTTGTTTGTACGATTTGTCATAACTGTTTCCTTGCTTCCCTTTGCCTACAGTAGCTATGTTCAGTGGATGTATTTCTCTATGCATTAGAAGTGACCTGAACATAAAACATCTCCCCTATGTGCTGGATAGATAAGACAGTGAATGTACCTGGTTGTGTTTTGAATGAACACATTTCCTCTGTCAGCTGTAGGCTTTTGTATGCCATGTCTGCTGTGTTTAAGTGCCCTTTCACTGTACTGAGGCCCTCAGTGAGAGCGTTACATGTATCATGTTTAGCACTAAGCGCACACTTTCCATTTGTCAAGTTCTCTGACAACATACTCAGGGAATGGGTTGTTGATTCTGAGCTTTTTGTTCTGAAATGTGTTCACTAAATAGAATAAGAACTGTTTGTATTTTCTATGTGAGTGGGTGTGAGTGTGTTCTTGGTCCAAGCATTTTTAGGCTGTTATCAGTTCTCCATGTCTCACAGAATGTAGAAGTGTCCAGTACATTATGAACCCCAAAGTGAAGCAAATCAAACTCACAGCCAACAGCTTTTAAACAAAAACATGAAGCTGAAACCAAAACGAAAGAAAAGTTCCTTTTAAAAATATCCTTCTGCATTAATAAAGAGCTGCATCGACAGAAATCTTCTGTCAGCAGTAGTAGTGAACTGGGATGAGTTGGGCAGTTGTGCTTAGATTAGCAGTGCAGTGCTTCCCTGAGCAGCCACTGCAGCACAGTACCTTCCAGGTGCATTGCTGTATTTGCAGGCAGCACATACAGTATAGAACCTTCGCTCAGGACACACATCCTGTAAATGTTTATTTTCTGCATCTGCGTAAATGAAATACACTGAGAAACAAACTGTGGTTTCTGGAGAAATCCTATAAACCTAATAAGGAATATTTTTATTGTGGGCACGGATTTATGGCACTTACAAGAGGTTTTGTTTTTTTTTGTAGTAATGCAAACATATTTCACAGACACAAATTGGCTCTGAAATGCAAGCAGTGTTTCCCAAAACCACACTTATAGAATTTACAACATATGTTTGTCACACTCAAATTATTCAGAATGTCGAACAAATTTTAGTATTACACAAAGATAACCAGAGTAAATACAAAATGCAGTTTTTAAATTATAATTACATTTATTAAGGGAAAAAAAGATGTGTAGAAAAAGTCATAAAATGACTCATCCAGAGACCATTAAAGAATCCAGAACAACATCTAAAGAACTGCAGGCCTCACTTGCCTCATTTAGTTAGTGTTTCAGTGATTCAACAGTAAGAAGCAGACTGGGCAAAAATGGGAGATGGCAGAATTCCAAGGAGAAAGACACTGCTGACCAAAAAGAACAAAAAGGCTTGAAAAAAATTATAAGAGAAAAGTTAAACTTTTTGAAAGGTGTGCGTCTTATTACATCTGATATAAAACAAACAGCATTTCATAAAAGGAACAAATCAACAGTGAAACATGGTGGCGGTGGTGTCATGGTCTGGGGCTGCTTTGCAGCTTCTGGACCCTGATGAGATGTCGTAATTCATCGAACCATGAATTCTGAGCTCTACCAGAAAATCCTGAAGGAGAACTTCCAGCCATCAGATTGTGACCTCAAACTTAAGCGCACTTATGCAGCAGGACAATGTTCAGAAACACACCAGCAAGTCCGCCTCTGAATGGCTTTTGGAGCGACCTAGACAAAGTACAAACTTAAATAAACTAGCTAAAACAATTCTGCAAGGAAGAGTGGGCCAAAATTCCTCCACAGTGATGTGAAAGAGTCATTGCCAGTTATTGCAAATGCTTAAATGTAGTTGTTGCCGCCAAGGGTGGGTTTAGGGGGAAATTTTTATTTTCACATAAATCCAGGCAGGCTGTGACATCTTTTTTCCCTTAATAAATGAAATACTTATTAAAACCGGCATGAAATATCACTCGGTCCTTTGGTAGTGGCCTCAATTTTTACTAGTTTCAGTGACATATGTGTAGTAGTTACTGTTTATAAATTGTTGTCAATTTAAATGTTGTCAGGATGAGGATTTGGAACAGAATGTAGTCAGTGAATGCCCCTACAGTGTAGCTACAGCTGTGTGCTTGTCTTCTCCGCTCTCTGGCAGCTCAGAGATGAATAAGACATTGCCCTTTTCAGCGCTCTTGGGGTACAGGCTGGACTGGGAGATAAAATGTGTATGAGTACTCTCTTCGTGTACACAGACACACACACTGTTACTGCAGGGGTGCTTTTGAAAAAGGAGTAAAAGGATGTGTGAGTGTTTAGGAGGCAATCAGAGAGGAAATGTGTGCTATTGTTATGTTCAGGTCCATGTGTTCATACAGTGTGTCCTCTGCCCCAACCTTCAGACACGAGCTACTGGAGGAGGCCAGGAGAAAGGGTTTACCTTTCGCCCAATGGGATGGACCCACCGTTGTGGCCTGGCTCGAGGTAAACGAACATATTCAAACATTTTCACAGAAGCTAATGGGCAGTCTTTCATGCTAACATTACATACCATTAGAATTGACTATATAATGCTAAGTTGTATTCTCTGTGAGATTGAAAAGCCCATGAAACAACATTTTAAGGGGTGTATGACAACACAGAAAAGACCAAGTTGGTTGTTTCAAGTTCCAGATTCAATCCCATGTTCCTTTAACTCTTTCCCCCACCCTTGGTGTGGTCCAGCTGTGGTTGGGAATGCCAGCCTGGTATGTGGCAGCGTGTCGTGCCAACGTGAAGAGTGGAGCCATCATGTCAGCCCTGTCTGACACCGAGATCCAGAGGGAGATCGGCATCAGCAACCCTCTGCACCGGCTCAAACTTCGCCTGGCCATCCAGGAAATGGTCTCCCTTACCAGCCCGTCTGCCCCACCCACCACCAGAACCGTGAGTTACACAGAGAATACACAATGGGAACAGGGAACAGACTGTTATTGTATTTGTGCAAACATTTATTATGAAGCAGAGCTCATCTGGAGGTAATCCTACTGTACATCTTCTACTGGTGGGATTAGAAATTCATTATTTCAAGTAGAAGTTCAACATTGTGGGAAATTAGCTTGTTCATTTTTGCATAAGTTCGGTTGGAAGCTGGAGCCAACAGCTAGTTAGCGCATCACAATGACACAAAACCCACATAGCAGAGCTTCTAAAACTCAATAAATAAAACATTTAGTCTCATTTCATCTGGATAAAAACTGACACTTCGAAGGGATGAGTCATGGTTTTACAATTTGTGATAACAGGTGACCTTTAAGCAGCTGGTAGGTGAGTTTTTTTTATGTTTTACCTTAAACCAAGAGGCTGCTAGTTCCAGCTTTATATCATACAGGCAGAATGATATTATAAATTTCATCAGCCACTTAAGGAACCAAACCAAATGCCAAAATGTGGAACTATCCTTTCAAGCGAGAAACATAGGCAAGCTTTGCAAGCATGGCCACCTAACCAAGTACACTAAATGGACAAACATATTTGGTTACCTGACCATTCCACCACATATACTTTATTATGGAGTTGGTCGCCATTTTGCAGCTATACTCTTTTTGTTCTTGGTGTTTCTGTGGGAATTTGTGCCCATTCGTTCTGTAGAGCATTTATGAGGTCAGGTACTGATGTTGGATCAGAAGGCCTGGCTCGCAATCTCCGTTCCAGCTCATCCCAAAGGTGCTTGATGGGGTTGAGGTCAGGGCTCTGTGTGGTCCAGTTCTTCCACACCAAACTCATCAAACAGCGTGGTGAAGCATTAAAATTGCACTGGAGATAAGGGGGCCTAGCCTAAACAAACAGCACCATACTGTTATTCTTCTAGGTGTGGCTGACTACTATTGTCCATATAGTGTATATCAGCGTGGCTGGTTACATCAAAAACAAGTATTTAGTCATATTGTGTTTGCCTCCAGAGCAGCTCTGACAAATGTTTGTATGACCGAATGTGCTCTCTGTGCACGTGCACAACTCCTCTGTACATGGGTGACGTGTGGGTAAGTGACAACAAGCTAATGAGCAAATGGAGCTGTTACAGTGTAATCACTCCCAGCATGTCAACGCTATATTACAAATTTAAATTCCTTCAGTGTCTGCGATATCACAGTTAATATTAAAGAGGGAGGCAGTAATGTTGCTCTCAGGGTGTCCAGTTATTTTACACTACACTTGCTGCCAAGCTCCCTGTTGTCATGGTAATTACATGTTGTCTCTAATGTTTGCACATACAGATCATAAACCCAACCCAGAATATTCACTAAGGGTTTTGTTTTGAGACTTTACACAGTACCCCTGATGCATGCAGTAGCCATAAGTCATAACCTCTTGCACGTTTTTCCATCCTCTTCTGTTGTAAAATGTTTTTACCGTCACCCGTAATCCCCCCTTTACCTCACCCTCTCTTTTACCACTTAGCACCACTTCCACACCTCATGAAATTTTCATTACAGAACATGCGACTCCACACGTCTCATCACAAACTCCCCCAGCTGTGACGGGCATCCTGCATGTTGTCACACTTAAAAGCACCGCACACTTAACAGCGGGAGGAGGTTAATTGACCTTGTAAATGCAGCTGGACGTGTATGTCGAGCAGAAAATTGAGAGAGAGGAAAGAATCCGTCATTTTACCACTATCATTAGGACTGGATCTCCGTCAAATGTGCAGTGAAGGATGGTTCACTGTTAAACAGGTTCTGTGCCCTGACCACTGCTGCTTATGGCTGTGACTGAGATTGTTCTTATCTGGGTCACGACAGCTTGACCTGCTGCTACAGTGACAACATGGACAACAAGTGAAGGGCTGATTCACTCAAATTACTGAAAAACATTTTCTCAGCTGCCTCTGGTGCAAGTAGTTTAGACATGAGATTACTGCCTCCCCCACTTTCTAATGCAGAAACACCAGCCATTAAAACTGCTGACAGACTAATGGGGAATCACAGAGACGTGTCTAGAACTGGAACATTTAGTCATTTGGTTAGCTGATCAACACAAATAGTTTAATTTAATAATAATTTTATAATTAGTCTTTTTTATGGCAAAATATGAATTATACAATGCCAATCAACAGATAGTAATGAAAATAAATGTTAGTTGCAGCTCTAGATTCAGATCTCATGGAGACCCACATGGAACAGGTAACGCTGCAGTGTCCTCTGTGTAATCTGAGTGAACTGACCCTTTACTAGTGGACTCTCTCATGGAGAGGGATGAGCGATGTGGGGTTTATGTGTCTGCTGGTGTTAATGCTACTAATTTAATCTGTCTTCCTTGTGCATGTCTGTCATCAGTTAGTTCTGTGCTAAAGATTTGATGTTTCTGTGCTGTACTGTGTTTGTGTTTTTGTCCTTTGCCCTTTGACCCTTGGTGGGTGTGGGGCCAGTTCATCATCCGACTGTGATGCTATAACACTATTGGCTTACAGTGGTGCTGCTCTTCTTCTTTAACACTGCTTGCCCCTCCTACCGGACCTCTACTACCAACCCCGCTGCTGCTCTGTCTCTTGGGCTCTGTCCCTTGCAGCCGTCAGGCAATGTTTGGGTGACCCATGAGGAGATGGAGACGCTGGCAGCTCCGTCCAAAACGGTCAGTCCCTTTGTGTCCTTCACCCTCACTCTTCTCTTTCTCTGTCAGTGACTGATAGACACCGAGGCCCATGTCAGTTAACGCCTTTTCAGGACGGGGAACCTCTAGTACATGCTAATTTTGAAACATGAATTAAAGAGCGTTTGCCTCAGCATCAACTCATGCACCTGGTGAAATTATTTAATTCCAATTAGGTACCAAGCTTCTTCAGGTTTGCATATAAGTAAGTCAGTCTGATGAAGCAGGATGTGAATGCTACTTTTACATCCACACACTCTTGTGTGTATATAAATAAGGACATTGTGCTGGAGATCTGGTGTGCTTCTGTATCACAGGTGAGTATTTCTAGATGTAGTGTTTCATGATGCATCATGAAATGAAAGTAAACTGTGATCATCGCATCCTGTCTTTAATAAGCAAAGATAACTGGATTCAAGCTCCGTTGGTCCCTTCACCATACAGCATATTAGTGTCAAATATACTCCTGTGATGAGGCTACTAACGGCTGCTAAAGCTTTACTGTAAGGTCACTGCTCTCATAATGTAATGTTGCTCTATCTCCATTTGTTTCCAGGAACTAAAGATAAAAGAAAATCTCATAGCATTTAACTTGTCACACACCTTTTACTGTGTTGAAAGCCTGTTGCAATAAATGAATAGTAAATGTAGCAGCACTGCCAACAAACTCATTTTAATTCACACGTTGCTCTTTTAATGGTGTTTTTATCTTTGTCCTTGTGTTTCAATCAGAAGTCAGAGTCTGAAGAGGGGAGCTGGGCACAGGTAAGAAAACACTGATGTCGTTTTTGTCCTTCATGGTTGTTTGTGACAATTTATGAGCCAATATAGAAACAAGGATTTTCTGAGTGAAATCTTTTTGGTCAGACTCTTGCTTACGGTGACATGAACCATGAGTGGATAGGGAATGAATGGCTGCCTAGTCTCGGACTACCTCAGTACCGCAGTTACTTCATGGAGTGCCTAGTGGACGCCCGCATGCTGGACCACCTCACCAAGAAGGACCTGAGGGTGCACCTCAAAATGGTTGACAGCTTCCACAGGTACTGGACTCAGTTCAGCAGTCAGCAGAGAGAAGCAATAGTATATTAAAATGCTGTTTGGATTTTTGACTTGATCTAAGGTATCTTATAATCGATTTAAGTCTATTGGCTGTTTTTCTTTCCTCTATGACATTATCATTTCTACTTGTGCTTTTCTGAAACCAGAACAAGTTTACAGTATGGAATTATGTGTCTGAAGAAGCTCAACTATGACAGGAAGGAACTGGAAAGGCGCAGGGAGCAAAGCCAGCATGAAATGAGAGGCAAGTATATGTAAAATAAAGCCAAACCAACACTTTAACAAAACCAAACCAACATGGTGTCTTAAAATATGTGGTAAAACAACAGGTTTTTGTATGTGTAATGTGTCTGCAGACGTTCTGGTGTGGAGTAATGAGCGGGTCATTCGCTGGGTGCAGAGCATAGGCCTCAGGGACTATGCCAACATCTTGCTGGAGAGCGGCGTGCATGGAGCTCTGGTCGCCCTAGATGACAACTTTGACTACAGCAGCCTGGCGCTGCTGCTCCAGATCCCCACCCAAAACACTCAGGTACTGCAACTACATCAGCCCTGTCAGCAGTGATGATTCGAAGCTCACACAGCAAGTGAAATGTTTTGAATCTGAACTCAAATGTTGCTGTCGTAAAGCAGCAGCTACACTAAACTACACTGTGTGAATTCATAGGTTTTCTATACTAAATAAGGAAAAGCATTAAAGGAAGGAGACGCATATTTTTTTTTTGGTGTTGTCATAGCCAAATTTAAAGGTGCTGAATATGAGCAGAATCATCATCTGTCACCAGCCTCAGTTCGAAAATAGTTATGTTGGTATCAGCCTTCAAAAGCTGGAGGAATCTAAGTCAGAACATGCAGATTCACCAACTGTCACTCTGGCAGGTTGCCCTGTGAATTTTCACTGCTCATCTCATCTATACTTGGGTAAAATGGATATGCAGCGCAAATAACGTACTGTGTCAGCTGCCTCTGTTACCACGCTGCTGGAAATAGCTGGCCTTGTGCAAAATCATGTGTTGAATGTGTTATTTTTCCCTCAGGCACGTCAGATTCTGGAGCGGGAGTACAATAATCTGCTGGCACTGGGCACCGACCGGAGACTGGACGAGGTGAGCAGCAACTATCACCCACAACACTGACCTCACACGACCATGAGGTGAAATGTCACATCAGACACAGGTTGTCAGTCATTTGCAACATGTTTACAACGTTATAGAACATGGTTGGACATAATGTGCTAGTCTGTAAATGAGAACAGTCGAGTGAAGCTGCCCTATCATTAATGCACTGAGAGCATAAACCATGTATTTAAATGACTCAGACTGACAGATTTTAGATCTATTTTTCTGATCTATTTTTAAGCTTGTGGTTATAATACATCTATTGATGGCTCAATGGCTTTTACATCTTTTCTAAATATCCAGCCAGTAGATCATTTTTAGAGATCCTGTTAAAAAGAATTGTAAAAAAAAGGCCCAGCATCTCAAAGTTAGTTACACAGTAAACATTATCACTGTTACTGTTACTGCAATATAACAAAAGTAAAGTCTGGCCAGTGAACGTTGTTCGGAAACTCGAAGTGCATTGGTCCTTAGAGGACACTATTTCTACGGCTGCCAAACAAATCCCTGAGTCAGAATCCATTTAGAGTACTGAAGGAAATCACTGTAATCTTACCATTTAGTTAAGTGACTTGAAATCAAATGAAAATGATTTTTCTGTCTGTCAGTGTGATGACAAAGACTTCCGAGGACCATCATGGAGGAGGCAGTTCCCACCCCGAGATGTTCACGGCATCAGTATGATGCCTGGATCAGCAGAGACGCTCCCTGCTGGTTTCCGTCTCACTGCGACGTCTGGCCACTCCCGGAGGCTGCCCCCTGAGGGTGAGTTTCTGCCTCTACACCTTATTATATAGATCACCCAATGGCAGATTTTTTTATTTTGCTCAAAACAATGTTTCAAGGCCTGTACTTCTGTATAGTACAGGGCTTCGCAAACCTGATCCCCAAGGCCCACTGACCTTGTTCTGCAACCGTGCCTGCCCTACCACCTACTGATTACCTGGGTTGAGAATGTTCAGTCAGTCAGAAGCTGGACGATAGATGGGAAAACAAGCAGGGCCGTGGGCCTTGAGGACCAGATTTGGGACCCCCTGTTATAATACACCACTTGTGTAGAAAGTTCACCTGCACAGGTAGATTAAAGCACCATAGCTGAGAGCAGGAGTTGCTGCTCCTTGCTGATTTGTGACCATGTCTCTGCTCTGCAGTCCTCTATGAGGCGCTGGATGACAGTCCTGACGACATGTATTTGGATTGGTTCCAAGGTCAGCTATGCCCCACTCAAGGTTTTGGGCTTATTGGCCCTGCGTGCATTACTCTTCTTCTACATACGGTGGTGCTTTAGAGTTTGTGAACCCTGTAGAATTTTCTTTATTTCTTAATAAATATGACCTAAAGCATGATCCGATCTTCATGCAAGTCCTAAAACTAGATAAAGCAATTAAACAACAGGAAATTATTCAGTCTCACATATTTGTGGCAAAACTATCTAGAACTAACCTCTAGTATTATCAATTGATTTGCAGGGTGAGGTGTTTCAGTCAATGTTATGACAAACAGCTGCCTCATTTAGAGATAAGAAGTCTGGATCTTCACTATCAAGGTCTGATCTTGACAACACAGGTTTTTAGAAGTGTCAGGGCTTTAATAGAGAAGATTTCAGACTTTAGAAGAAGAGCTGTTGATGTTCACCAGGCAGTAAAGGGTTACAGAAGAATATGGGCTCCACCAATCAACTCCACTGTGTAGAGATGAAAAACGTTCACCCACAATATTTCCCTCCCTAGCAGTGGTCAACCACATTTCAATAACGAGACATATCATAGTCCAGGAGGTCCCAAGAAACCCCAGGCTACTGACTAGGAAGCTAAAGGCCTATCTTGCAGGACTTATATCAATGTGTATGAGTCCACCATCAGGAGAACAACAATGGTGAGCATGGCAGAATAGCAAGGAAGAAGCCAGTACTCTCCATAACAAACATTGCTACACCTACAGTTTCCTCTGTGTCATGTGGACAAGCCAAATAGATATTGGAAGAATGTTTTGAGACCAAAGTAGATCTTTTTTGGCTTGAATGAGACGTGTTTACTTGGCAACAACCAAATTCTGCATTCCAGCATAGGAACATTATCCCATCTGGTGGTGTTGGTATCATGTCCTGGGCCTGCTTTGTTGCCTGTGGACCAGAACGGCTTGCCATCATTCATAGAGCTACAAAATCTGAGTTATACAAGCAAATTCTGCAGGAAAATGTCAAAGTATCCATTCATGGGCTGAAGCAGGCAGTTCAGGAAGGGAGCCAACCTACAGGCTATATTTGGTTGCAAGGCTGTGACAAGAGCAGTCTTTAAAACTCTCCCACAGAGTCATAAACAAAGACAACACCATTTTTGGTATTCTTTTGTTTGGGACAACCCAAATTACCACAGTGTATCTTAAAGGAGATATACACTGGCCTACTAATTACTGAAAACATTAGTTCACACAAATATTTAGGATTTGCTTATTTTTCACAGTAAATTCTTTGTCTTATGTGTTTAATTGCATTCTCTTTATCTAGTGCATTAAATTTTAGGTCATTTATGAAGCAGCACAGAAAATTTTAAAGGATTCACAAACTTTCAAGCACCACTGTGTACTCCTCCTTTTCACGTGGTCTCTGCCATCCACTGTCCTTCTGTATCTGTCCTTCTCTTTGTGGTCTCTCACCCTCTCACCTTTCTTCTCTCTTGCTCTCTACTCTCTCTAATATCCAACTCCAAGGATATTGTTTTGCACAGCTGCAAAATGGTTGTCTAATAGCCTTGCTGGTAGAAGATGGGGGGGTCAAGTTATGGATTAGGACCCATGCTTGCTGTTGTAACCCATAAAGGTACTGAAACTGAGCAGAGAAGGTGTCTGGACAGTGCTATGTAAGTTAGCCTGAATCTGCAGGATTACATAGGTTATGTCTTGGATGTTTCAAGAACTCAGATCGTTTATCATTCCTCATCCCCTTGCTGTTAAAATAGGACACTGGCTAAAATAGGCTTTCAGTTAAGGATAATTCCAGGTTGTGACAACTTTGTTCTTGTTTTTGTAGCTTTGGCCTTAATTTCCATTTGTTGTAATAATGATGGACTCAAAGTAATTGCTGAGATCTCAGAACACAGCAACATGGCTTCAATGAAAACTGGCAGAAGCAGTCAGGCAATAAAGACATGTAGAGTTTAGTCAGATTTTTTAAATCACTTTATTTCAAGATTAAACCAAAAACATTCAAAATGTCAGCAGAATCCAATTGAATGTAGTAAACCTTATGAAAAAATCTACTACTGGACTTGAGTCACCTTGTCTTTTCTCTCTGACTGCCAGCTCTGACTTCTTTCTAGCAATGTTGTAGTTTTCACAGATCTTAGCAGTTAACTTGGTTAAACTGACAGTGATTCATATGAAGACCCAAACTTCCTTAGATTAGATTACATTGCCATGTTTGAACTGTCAAGCATAACTTTAAGATGGACAAGAATCATGGAAAGCTTACACTGCTTAACTCACAACTCAATCTGCAAACAAATACCTTGTAACAAATAATGTGCAATCAGATCTTTAGAATAAAAATTTTGTCTACTGCCAGGAATTAACTGCCAAACACAAGACCCGAGTTGCAATAAACTGGAATTATCCTTCCAAAGATATTAACTGATGTATACTAGCAACCAAATCACACAACGAAAGGTTACATACGTAACTGGAAATCATGCTACTGCACTGATTTTAGCCAGTGTTCTTTACTAACAAGTTGTTTCCAGTGACATTGAAACAGCCTCCCTGTGTCCCTATGTTGTCCCTGCTCTGTGACGTCCACAATGCACTCAAATCTTGTTGCTGGTTGTGTCCACTCAAAACTAAAACTTGATTGAGTGTTTCTTTGTTGACGGTGACACTACAAGTAATCTCTGTTGTGCTGAAGTGTTTTGCTTGTGATCTCACTCATACTTTTGACATCTAATCTTGTTGCACTTAGGGTGGTAACCAAGTGGAGGAATGTTTCGTTCTCACTCTGGGTCAGTTTGAGGTGTTAAATGCAGTAATATTCAGATTTAATAATCTGTATGTATCGTTATCTCCATCTACAGTCGGACCCTCTGCAGTGCAGCGGCTGGACAGCTCCACGGTGAGAACCTACTCCTGCTGAGAGGAGGAAGAGAAGGACCTTAAACTGTATGCTGTATGTAACACAACACAGACTCTCGCTCTGTTAAATACACAGCTTTCTCCAGAAGCACTTACAGTGCTTTGCCTTCCTGATTTTTTTTCCTTTTTTTTTGGCATATTTGTCACACTTAAATGATTCAGATCATCTGATTTTTAAATACAAAATCATGATTTTATTTATTAAAGAGAAAAAAATCTTTCCAAACCTGCCTGGCCCTGTGTGAACTGTGATTAACCACATTTTTTGGATTAATTTCACATGTCACATCCAGGCCTAATTTCTGTTAAATCAAGAAATCACTGAAATACAATAAATACAATTCCTGTCTGACACAGTGAAGCAGCTAAAAGATCTGAAAAAGCAACACACCATGCTGTGATCCAGCATTTCATGAAAAGAAAATCATATCACCAGTCAAACATAGTGGTGGTAGAGTGATGGTCTGGGGCTACAGGACCTGGACGACTTGGCATAATGGATGGAACTATGAATTCTGTGGTTTCCCAAAAAATCCTGATGGAGAATGTTCGGCCATCAGTTTGTGACCTTGAGCACACTTGGGTTATCTGAATAGCTCAAAAAAGGGAGAGGTGGCATGACCTCAAACAGGCCTTCATTCGTAAAATTCATCCACGATGATGTGAAAGACTCTTGGCCAGTTATGGCAAATAATTATTGCAATCGCTGGTGCTAAACCAGTTATTAAGTTTAGGGGGCAGTTACTTTTTCACACAGGTCCAGGCAGGTTTGGACAGTTTTTTTTCCCTTAATTAAAAAAAAACTATGTTTTTTTTCTGAATCGTTTAAGTGTGACAAACATACACACACACAAAAAAAAAAAAAAAAAAATAAG
>OMLM01017095.1:156238-166872 GCA_900302695.1 Helostoma temminkii | reverse complement strand
GGTTAAAAAAAAAAAAACTCAAAAAAAAAAAAAAAAAAAAAATCAGGATTGTGGCATAAACTTTTTTACAGCACTGTAAGATTTACTGGATTAAAGAGAAGAGGGACAATTGTTTCCCCGATATAAGCATTTGTCTCATCGTCTTGGCAAGCCTCTGCAGTGTTTTTGCCAGGTATCTGTGATAAGGTGCTGGGAGACAGCAGGGTTAGGGTTAGCACAAGTCATTCTGATGTCTCCTCTCTAATGTCAGTCCAAAACAGATGAGTCAGTCAACACGCAAGTCTTAGAAATTAGCTTCAACTAAATGTGATGTGTAGTATGTTTATCAGAGATGAGTTAACAAAGTTGATTTAAATGATTCTAATTGTTAAAAGCCTCTAAAAATAGGTCTTGAATCTCTTTACACAAATTACAAAGTGAGCATGCCCTAGTTTTCTCTTTTATTTATTTGTACTGCTGAATGTGATGAAAGTGTAATGTCTCCTAAATATGTTCTCTGGCTTGATACATTACACTATGTATCTGCACCTGTGAACATAGGTGGGTAAAACTATAAGCCTTTATACACACGGTAACTTGACATCAGAACTTCACTGATACAGAAGATAAGTGTCTCAATTGTCCACAGACTAGTCAGAATTCATAATATTGTTCAAAAACCTTAAGAAATCAAAATAGGGCATCTTTGATAGAGTCAATATGGATTCACCACTGAACACAGCCTTTTTTTGAAAATGGAAATTACTTTCAACTCTGTAGCATAATCTTAGTGTTGCCTTACTGAACAACGAACATCCACTTTTGTAACTTAAACATCTCTATAATCAGAACTGTAGATACCTGTGGGGTATGGACCAACAGCTACACCGTGCTAACCTTGACCGCACAACTGTAATCCAACATTAGCTCAGGCTCATATAATGCTTGCTAATATCACCAGGACTGAGCACAACAGCTATTTACAGACTGCTTGTGACAGAGGGGGAGGTTGGGTGAATCTGTGAAATAAGAATTCAGTGTGTGGTGGTCAATCCTGATATTGCGTCAGTATAATAAACACAGATTTCCTTGAGCTGCCACCAGTACATCAATTCCTTTACAAGCATCTGGCAGTGATAAGTACAAGAAGAAAAGTTTAGCTTTATAACAGCATCATTACAAGCCGCCAGAAGAGTAGACACAGAAATAGATAACAATGATGAAGTGCTGTGACTGCAGGGTGATCACATTGGAGAAGCGTATTAGGAAAATAAATAACGACAGCTACGGGGAGAGATAAAAGGATGTAAAAGCAGAGGGGGGTTGATTCAGCGGGGACAGGTTTATGTGAGGTTCATCTTCATCACCATGATTTTGTGTTTCCTAAGAATTTGATCATCCTATGGAACACCCTGCAGGATGTTTCTAATGCTTTCATCATACTATAACTACTCCCACACAGCAAAAAAATAGGAATACAGTGAGAGAAGACAAAGATCAGAGAGTTCAGAGAGCAAGAGGCTGAATCGTGGCACAGTACATGTACAAAGAAACATGTTGTCGAACTAGTTGCTTCACACAGTTTCACTTTTCTGTCCTCAGTTGCTGAGCTGTTACCACTAGAAACAGCAAACAGCTTCAGGAGGAATTAGGGCTCCTGCATATTCAGAGACTAGATGCATTATCCTTGATTATATTATACTTGAGTTATAAAGGGCGATTGTCCTAAATGTGAATCTTTATCATACTGTAGACATTTTAATAATCAACTATAATGTTAATAGCAAATGCTAAATATGAGTATTTTAGATTATTTTATCTTCAAATGATTAAATAACACCTTCAAATGTTTTTTAGTAGTGTTGTAGTATTTTTTCTAGGGCGGTGTTTTTAAATGTTGTTACTCTACAACAGTTATTTTATGAGGCTTTTCTTTTCACTTTCTTCACCAACCACAGCCCTAATTTCTGTTCACACTCTGAAAAGGGGAAATCATTTTTCAGGACTGGAAAACTGAAGAACCCTGATTACACTACATTACTGCACCATGCAAGGTCATATTGTTGATCAAAAGTGCTGGATTTTCAAACTAAGTGCTGACGGAAGTGCAGGTTCACCAAGTTGTAATATGCTGCAACAAGCACGACACTAAAGCGATTCAGATTCTGTTCTCGGGATGTTGAGCTTTATTCCTAAAAAACTTCTCCCAATTATGAAATTTCGTGCCTTTGATTAAAATCTCATCATCATGTTTCCCTCTAGCTGCAGTTCTGAATGGACACCAACTAGTGGAGCTGCTGGTCGGGCCAACCTGCCGAGGAACAAACCATCCTGACAACAAGCACTGCCAAGAAGCCCTGCTTTCCTCTCTGACCCACTCCACCCACACTGCTCCATCCCTTCATGAGGGCACCAGATGCCGGTGCTAAACTGTCCTGCAGGCCACCCTGTTGTCACCATTTCTACCTTTTACATGTACAGTAACTTGTCAAAGCATAACGTACTGTGTATTTCTTCTACAGGAGATGTGTAGGTTATCTGTAAATTTATATAAATATGCCATTTTTTAATATATATACACATCTATGTATAAAAAGATATTCAGAGTTTGTGCAAAAAATGTCCCTGCCACTTCATTTAGTGGACCATAGATTATTAATATATGCTGCTCTTTACTGTCTCCATGTTACCACAGCCCTTGGATCATTTTGTACATATGGTTTTATTTTTTCATTGTGCTGATTGTGATTGTGATGATGAACCTGAGAGGAAGTGACTCTGGATGTGGTGTGAAAAGCTGCCATCTAGTGGTACACACGAACCACTTCAAGCCCCATTTCTGGCACCAACAAACTTCATTATCCTTTCTAATGGACTCGTGGTCACAAGCAGCATTTTAAGAGGACTGGATGCTGGAACGACATGACAAGCACTTTGACACAACCGCATCAACTCAACGGGACTCTTTAGTAGCCAAGGACGAAACAAAGAGATGCTGTTGCTCTCCGAAGTTGCACAAAACATCCTCTCAGAGAACAAAAAGCAAGAGGTCATTTGTAAAACCTGTTACTAGTCGCAGTGTGCGTTTTGTCAGGCGATACGTTAACACAAACAGAAACGCACTCAGCCGAGCTGGCCTTCTCCCCCACCCTTCACACATTACGTTAACAGAACAGAGGAAATAACTGAAAGACAGACTGCTTTAGTGTGCTCGTAGTGTGCGTAGAGTGTATATGACCATGTTGAAGTGAGGTGACTTTTAATGACACAAACCTGTTGCTTGCTGTGACTTACATTGGTGTAAATGTTAACTCTTTGTTTCTGTCAGAGTTTCCAGGGTAACCTACTGTACAGCCCTGATATCTGTCTTTTAGTTATTTCTGATCTGGACACAAGCTTTTAATTTGGTTTTACATCTTCGATTTGCACGAACAATGAATCATTTTTAGTTTGGGTCCTTTTTTTTTTTTATTCATTCTTGTACTTTGGTCAAAAACTAAGTGGTGAGCAAACAAATTTTCATTGTCAATAAAAAAAACTATGAGTGATTTAGTTGCTTTTTCATAATTCAGGCTCAGTGGTGTCACATTATTATACAGATTACATAGAAATATTCATACAAATTCACACTTTAATGCTGCTTACAATCTGAAAAGGTAAAAGTTAGCGTTTCAAACGTCTACTATCAGTTTGACTCAGGTTTACATGTCCATCACGCTGTGTACTGTGTGAACTCTCACATATCTCAGGTTTTACTTTGTGTTGTTCAGATTTATCCAACCTCAGTCTTCTGTGTCATTCTGCTGTTGAGTTCAGGCGCCACTACGCCTTAGACTTTTGTCTACCTGCCTCTCGATTTCTTCGAACACTCCTGGGTCCTCGATGGTCGGCGAGATCTGTGGCGAGAAAAACAGGTCCTCACAACCAAGCTGTGTAAAACTTGGTAATCCATATTAATAATTATAAACTTTGTATTTATTCATGTATCTGGAAACAGAACTACTGTGTAAAAAAGTTTCTCAGTTTGTCTTCATCTTTCATGGGGCCTTTGCCACATGATCAGGATATTCTGAATCCATAACTACAAAGATGTGACCCAGATGAGATCTCAGTTCTATTAAATGTGCAGAAACTAATGCACCATCAAAAGTTCAGAATTTCAAAATGAAACTTTTTTTCTTTAGCGATCAACCTACATGAAATGAGATATTCCCTGCATACCTTGTAGGGTTTGCCATTGACCAAGTTGGCTAAAGAGGAGCGAGGGATCTTTCCAGAACGAGTCTTTGGCAACTCTCTGACAAAGAGCACTTTCCTAAAGGCAGCGACGGGTCCAATGGTGTCTCTCACAAGCTTCACCATCTCATTTATGATCTCTTCTTTTTCCTGCACACCTGAGAGAGAAGTATGTAACGGTAGAGTCAAAGCACACAATCCAACCAAAATGTAATTTTAAAATGTCAGCAAAAACATAATGATAGTATTTTTAAGCAGGTATTAAGTCTGGCTTTGCAGTTTGGAAACATAAAATAATAAAATCGCCAACATACAGATTTTGACAGTACATTTGTCATTTCTTACCAGTCTTGAGTACACACAATGCCAAGGGAACATGACCCTTCAGACTGTCCTCTAGACCCACCACAGCACATTCCCCCACTGCAGGGTGCTGCAGCACAGACTGCGAAAGACACACTCATTACAAAACCACAGAAAAAGGGTTGGGGGAACCTTCGAACCACCTTCACTGCTGCTGAATTTCTACCTCTTCCAATGCTCCAGTAGACAGTCTGTGGCCTGCCACGTTGATGACATCATCAGACCGGGACATGATGTAAAGGAAACCCTCCTCATCCACATAACCTGCATCCATGGTGTCGTAGTAACCCTTATGTTAAAAGACACAAAAATTTGTGTTGCATTATGGGATCAATGTTGAATTATTATTTGAATTTATGTTGATTTTCATTAGTAGAATGTAAAATTTAGCACAGCTGCTAAAAAGCCAAGTGGTTCTGCAATAAAATACTTCGCTCCACTAGATGGCAATGTTTTACCACAAATTTACTACTACAATTTTAATTCACTGTCATAAAAGGAGAATTCATCAGAATTTCTAACTAATAAATCAGACGAAGTTATTAATGTGCAAGCTACTTAATAGCATATATACATATATAAACATTTAATTGCTAGAAAATGATAACTTGCTGGGAACTTAGAGAAGTAGAGCTTCTTGAACAGATCCTTGTTCTGCCAGAGAGACAATGCTGCACCAGGTGGTAAAGGTAGTCTGGAGGGAAAAATGAGGGACAAATTCAGTTTGATTCAGTTTTCTTCCTACACGCCTGTAGTGAATATACAAAACTTGTAAGATGAGAAAGCATGACCATAAGTACATAGGATTTTGTATATGGGTCTACAAATAAAATCACTGACTGACTGAATGACTGAACCATGCTAAAACTGTATTAGTTAAAGCCATGCTAATGTCTTTGTTTAACTGGGGTCAGTTGGTCTAGAAGCTGCTTGGCTCTGCTGGACTTGGCAACCACAACACATACACAGAGGACAGATAAGGTAGCAAGGTCACATGGTGTTTAGTGTTTATCCAGACACCACAGGTAATTCCCATGCTCCGTTTATTCTCACTTTACATTAAGAAGCACTGGGAAGCTGTAACACATTCCAGCTGTTCCCAGCCACATGTCTGTCAGTCAATATTGATTCTGGTGTTATGAAGCCTGTGCTCAAAGGACAAAATGGCCACATACTTTTCCTGTTGGTTTATAGCTCTGTGTGTCATTATTCCTGTTCTTATTCATTGGAATCTTCCCTGTTGGCAGTGAATCAATACCAGCAGTGATAAAAGCTACAGCAGGAAGATGAGCCAGCACAAAGGACTGCTGGAGCTTTGGATTTGGAGTCAATTTTACGACGGTAGCTCTCACACATAAGAAAAAAAGATGAAAAAACTAAGTACAAAATGCTTTTACAGTATGTAACATGTTTAATGTGTGCACATGAAAGGTAACGCAATGACTAGGCTGCTCGAACGACTGGGAACTTACTTCGCCACGATATTTCCCAGGGTTTTTGGTTTCACCTCCTGCATGTCATCATCGATCACTGTGACTGGTGGAAAGAGAAGAAGAAGCCATTTATATTCAGAGGTGGTGTATCACCCACCAGCAAACTGGAAGACCATAAGTATTAAACATTCTGCCAGGAATTACACACCGATCTGTTTTCTGATTTGTTTTTAGCCGTGTTCAACTGACACATTAACATAATGATGATAAAGCAGAATTCAATTACAAATGTAGAACTAAGTAACAGGAGAAATGCTGGTTTATGTTTGGTGCAGACTGAAGCTGGGATCAAGTCTGAGTCTTACCATTGTAACCGGGGACAGGTTTGCCAGCCTGGCCTGCAGGTGGCGTCAGTGAACTCCCCAGACCGACACATGAGGCAGTGATAGCTGAGCCGGTTTCTGGTGGTGGGACAAAACATAGAAAGAGGTTAATGAAAGACGTTCGTGAGTGGGCCTTAAAGCAACAGTACAACAGCCCTGGATCAGTGGTTAACATTGAAGCTACCACACAGCCTCATTGTTTTGTGCCTAAAAAGAGCTTGTGGTACTGGGTTGCACGGCTTCTGAGGGCAACATTAACCTACATTAGGCTAAACTATGACAGCTCCTATGGGCTCCCCACGACTCCACCACCCAACTGTGCTCCACTTACAGCAAAGACTTGCCTTACTGACTATGTGCCCCACTAGCCCACCCACAGAATGAATAACAGAATCGATTCCATCTCAGTAGGCAAAATTACATCAGAAATCTCACAGCAGCAGACAAGCCCAAGATTAGCAGCTGTCTCCTGCATTAAACACTGTGGAAACACTCCTCCTTTTCAGTCAGCACAAAGACGCAGCTGAATGCTTCTATATTAATGAATTAAACTTTTACTACTCAGCTGACGTCCCACTGAACTTTTGCGCAACAGGAGACAACATTGTGATTCACATCTTTTTGCATATTTGCTTAAGCTTCTATAGGTTCATGCTGTTTGCTCAAAGAGCAACATCCCACTAAGCTGTTCAATTTAGCATTACATATGTAGCATTTTACCTCATTACTAATATTCAAACAAGCTATTCCAAAATGTAAATCTGATCATCTAATAGAGGGCGCATGCCAGCTAAATATAATCTTTAAAGCACTGTTCTCAGGTTACTACAACTGTGAGTGTCATTTCCACCTATTAATATGCAAATTAATGCAGCACTAATACACAAGCAGATCGTTGCACAGGAGGACTGCACAGTTTCAATCATGTGTTTTTCTAAAATATGCAGCCAGGTGCACTGCTGATGCCAGAAGTGTCTTCTGAGAGGGCAAAGACCAATGGCCTATACAACAATCGATACGACAGTGATGTGCAAAGATGCATAATGGACTCCTCATTGGGAATTTAGAAGGGTTTGGCTCTGAAAGGAAAGAAAGCAGAGGGAGAAACCAGGGACCCACTCATAACTTTTGCATTACTAATCAAAAAACCTGAGAACCTTCACAGACATTGAGTCCAAAAAAATTCTTCTCAACTGCAGCCAGTTGAAAATCCCAACCAGTCCAGGCAGATGGCCATCCACCCTGAGCCTTGTATCTGGTGGAGGTTTCTTCTGTTAAAGAGAGTTTTTCCTCTCCACTGTCTCCTAGTGCTGCTCAAGTGAGATTTGTTGGGTTTTCTATATAATTCCATACAGTAGTATATAAATTCTGTAAACCTTACATTGTAAAGTGCATTGAGATGACTTTTGTTGTGAATTGGCGCTACATAATTAAACTGAATTGAACTGATATGGCTAGCCATGCTTCCAACTTCAGCACAACAGACTTCAAAGACATGAGCTCAGGGGAAGGAAGGTGCTGTTGGCTGAGGAGGGGATTAAATTATCAAATGAGTGAAGGGCAGTCCAGAGATAAACACATTACCAAACCGTAGCAGCCTCTGAACTGGCAACCGTGCACGCCTCATTCATCAGTGGCAGGTTAGCCACTTCCTACAGGGTTCAAAGCCCTCACAGTCAGAAGAGAGTGCACTAAGTACCAGTGAGAAGAAATACATTTTCTAGTTCCACCCACTTGGTCAGAGGGTCACGACAAAGTGACGAGAGACCATGTGTCAACCAGTCATGTCCTTTGCTTCATCCTCTGGTGTAGCAACATACCTCTAACACATTTATGATTATTAATCTGAATGGTTTAACAGTGACACAAATTCTAAAGCAAATCAACTGTTCCAACTTCAACCTAGATCACACAGTGGTGTAGCATTTCAGTACCAAACCAATCTGTTGGCTTGACCCTGAAGGACTCTTATAGGGTCCTTTAAATGCTTTACTGAACTCAACGTTGACTAACCACTGAACCGTGCCGCAGAAAATAGAGTGTTTAAACCTGGCTGTTTACAGAGGGAGTCCGGGCTTGCTTGTGGTAATGCAGGCCAAGTGAGTAAACCTAAAACGCAAATGAAAAAGGACAGTATATTTAGACCATGACATTTTACAAGGTAGGAACAGGAACAAAGGGAACTAGCTGTGCTGCTTCCAGACATGAAATCAAACTTTCCCAAAAGCAAACATTTACAGTAATTCTGAGGAAAACTTGCATGTACCCGATGGTAAGATGACAAATACATAGCCTGTCTATAAAAGCTGGCTCACATATTAACCAAAAACTCCTTCTGTTCCTTCCTCTATCTGCAATACATAATGCATAATAACTCACAAAGCAGTCCCCCACCCTGTGTCTCAGACAGAGCAATCAAAAATGATTAAAACATCCCGCATACATGCAAACAAAGTGCTCAAGGGTCCTTCAGCATAATGAAAAGTTTGATTCTATTATTATTATTTCAATAAGCAGAAATTATTGATGTAGAAATATGACTACTATTGACACAGTCAGCACTATGACTCCCCCACTGAAATAACTCAACAGTATCAGTCACGAATATCTTCCCACAAGGACCAAATCTCATTTAACAGAATTATTTATCCAGAACGTGTCTATTTATGGGTCAAGACGAAAAACAGATACAGTAATTCTGCTGCTACTATTCCAGTCACACAGTGAGGAGGTAAAATATGCTGGGTAAGAAAGGCAGGCGGCACAGGCGGAGACAGGTGAGTGGGCACTAGAGGGACTGAAAACATCGTCAGGAGTTGGAGTTGCACACTCGCAAGCTGTCTGAGTGCTGGTGTGAATTTCTGGCACACACACACAAACTTACACAAACACACACAAAAAAACACTCCTCAGTATCAGTCTTCCTCTACTCCCACCTCTGACTTTTCCTTTTCTTTTGCTCAGCCGTGCTCCCTTGTGCTTCCTTTGCCTCTGTACACAAACAAATCAATCTTCCTTCGACCTGTTGGAGATGAGCTTGGCCACTGAGAGGCATTCTGAGTGTGATGGATGGGTTGAGGGAGGGGGAGGGTTGTTGGAGAACGCATTGGAAAAGCAGGATGGGTGATATGGTGGCACATTTTCAGCAGAGAAGGTGCTATTGAACGGCCATGATCATTACTAGTAGCTGGAAGGGGAACTAGTGTTCAGGAAAAACAAAGACAGCTCTTTATGCTGCACACGCTGTTCTGTCTGCAAGTCTTCCACCTCTTTCTAATACATAAAGTGTTTTTTTCCAAACAAGCAACAGTCTTTCAATGTAAAATGCAGTTTGCATGAAAGATAGGCGATAAGGTAACAACGGGATTGATCGTTTACATCAGCATCACAAGTTTGCCTCACTATTCTCTCTTATTGACGTTTTCCTGCAAACTAGGACCACGCTAGCATAAAGTGGCAATAGTACAAATACATTTTACAGATGAATCAATACAGCAGCTACACATGGTTTCATTTCACATAACATCATTTAACATTATAGCATACATACATTGCCTTAGAAAAATATTCATACCCCTTGAACTTTTCCACATTTTGTCACGTTACAACCACAAATTTTATTGGAATTTTATGTGATAGACCAACACAAAGTATTGCATAATTGTAAAGTGGAAGGAAAATGATACGTGGTGATTTTTTACAAATAAAAATCTGAAATGTGTGGCGTGCATATGTATTGAGACCCCTAAAATATTCTTTTGTTGAACCACCTTTTGCGGCAATTTCAGCTGCAAGTCTTTTGGGGTATATCTCTACCAGCTTTGCTCATCTAGAGACTGTAATTTTTGCCCATTCTTCTTTGTAAAATAGCTCCAGTTCAGTCAGATTAGATTAGATTCTTCCAGACGTAGAATTTTGCAAAAAGTTCAATTTTGGTCTCATCTGACCAGAGCACCTTTTTCTACATGTTTTCTGTGTCCTCTACATGACTTGTGGCAAACTGCAAACAGGACTTCTTATTACTTTCTTTCAACAATGGCTTTCTTCCTTGACTCTTCTATAAAAGCCATATCTGTGAAGTGCACCACTGATAGTTGTCCTGAGGACAGACTGTCCCGCCTGAGCTGTGCTCCTCCACAGTCACCATGGAGCCCTTGGCTGCTCCTCTGATTAATGCTCTCCTTGCCTGGCCTGTCAGTTTAGGTAGATGTCCATGTCTTAGCAGGTTTGCAGTTGTGCC
>OMLM01017095.1:141667-156218 GCA_900302695.1 Helostoma temminkii | reverse complement strand
TCTACATGACTTGTGGCAAACTGCAAACAGGACTTCTTATTACTTTCTTTCAACAATGGCTTTCTTCTTGCCACTCTTCCATAAAAGCCAGATTTGTGGAGTGCACAACTAATTGTCCCACCTGAGCTGTGCATATCTGCAGCTCCTCCAGAGATACCATGGGCCTTTTGGATGCTCCTCTGATTAATGCTCTCGCTGCCCGGCCTGTCAGTTTATGTGGACGGCCATGTCTTGGTAGGTTTGGAGTTGTGCCATGCGCTTTCCATTTCAGATGATGGATTGAACAGTGCTCCGTGAGATGTTCAAAGCTTGGGATATGTTTTTATAACCCTGCTTTAAACTTCTCCACAAGACTGAAGTACACACAAGCAGTTGGTCCCACTGGATTTTATTTAGTACAAGGGGTATGAATACTTTTGCAAGGCACTGTAACTCTATTATTCTTGTACTGAAGCCAAAAAATACTTCTGAGGGTAATTGTCAATTTTTAGCTTTAATTTCAAAAAGAAATATCCAATAAAGCAGGAAAAAACCCAGGGACTTTTTTAGATCGATTTTTAAATTAGAAAATGAGTATTTCACCGTTTCTTTCTAGTGCTGGGCTACAAGCCAAAAATACAGAAATACAGAAAACATTTTGCTGTCCAAATTTTTATTAATAATCTAATTTATATTTTATAGAAACAATAAATAAAACTAATTAAGTGGCAGACTTTTAAATGAAGCTGCCACATGTAAACACTTACATTGGTGTCAGATGAATGGTGTTAGTTGTGCCTGCTGCCTGATGGTTTCCTCTCTTTATTGGCATTTTGCAATAAAGTTTAGCTTAGATAACAGCATAAATAATACTCCTCAGTGGCATTGGCTGGCAAGGGTTCTCTAGTTTGTCAAAGAGATCTCTCTTCTGTTGTGGGAAGGTCAACAGTGAAGATAAGTCTCCCCTACAGTAGCAGCTATAACAAACGTGTCATCTGGAAATATAACAAACCTTGCAGAAACAGCTCAGGGGGTGTTTATGTAAATCATACATCTGCACATTAGTGCTCACAGTTGTCCTGGTGATGTGTGGTTGCTGGGGTAACTTGGTCAGGAGATAATCAAGATAGTCGACCCAAGGTCACTGTTAAAAACTGTGTGGTGTAGGAGGATGACAAAGTGAGAACACACAGAGAGAAAAAAACAGTGCAGTCTGATTGGCCAGACTCTGACATGAAATACTCTTTTGTCCCAGTGTTTCCTTGAATACATGCTCCAGTTCTGCTTCCTTCAGACAAAACCAGCTATTCACTTCATACAAAATGGTTGTGAAAGAGAGACAACATGAAAACATGTCTCTCATCATCTAGCTTACACCCAAAGGTTCTGTTAAGAAGCAACTGGACTTATTTCTTGGTTCTGAAGCTTTCGCCTTCCATCCAGAAGACTTAATCAGTTCTGACTGACTGGCTGAAGTTGCAGGCTTATAACCACTGTGGAGTCAGGGGTCATTAGCACTTCCCTGTGTGTTGTCTGTCAGTGACACACCTGTCTTTCAGGTGTCACTGCGACCACCTGGGTAGTGATGAAAGCGCTGCATTGTAAATGAGTGATAAATTGTGCTGTAAACCACAACCTTAACGATGGCCGTTCATTCCAGCAGTGAAAAGCTTCTCTGACAACAATTGTCCTCCCTGTCTAGAACATGAACATTGCGGTCTTCTTCATTGAGAAACTGGCATTGTGCCTTTTGTAGAATCTTATCAGCCCTGTGTCCCTTCACTGTGGATCCCAGATAAAGGCTATTGGGGATGACCCCCTGTTGTTTGCATCTCAAGTTGAAACGTAGGTGGCTTCTGTAGTCTGGGAAGACATCTAGCTTTAAGACAGGTGAGTAAGGTGGTGAGATTTTTTCCCTATGTTTCCGCCTCCTCTTCCCCCACTTGTCTGGGTGAGAATCAAATCTTACTACAAAGCTTTAGGATTAGTTCTGCTACATGTCTGCGTTGAACAATGCAGCTTAAGCTGCTCAGACTGTCATTGGCAGTCTGCTGATGAATCAAACAAGTAGAAACCAAAGGGCCAAGTCGTTCTGGCTGGGCTGAACGTTAAAATGAAGGAACGTAAGGAAAAAAAGTTAGAAAATAGTTGAGGGATGAATCAGAGTATGTTACCACAACTGTAAAGTTTTTGCAGGTTGATGCCACCCACCAAAGACAGACATGAAGGAAAGATGAGTAATCAAGACTGATGTGGACACAAGCATATCTGCACATGCTCTCTGATTTACAGCCCAGGCCCTTCCATCAAATAAAAACTCTGCCTCCCTTATCACTCCTCAGACAGCTCGGCTCATTTGCTCAGAGCTAAGTTTATGCATACAAATTCACTACTTAACTTGCTAATGAAAGCCTCCCGTCTTGTACCTTAGAAGCTTCAGCAGACAATGGCTACAAATGAATGCTAAATAAATTCCCAGGTTAGGGAACTGATGACAGCAGCCTCCAATAAACAAGGGGGAAACAAAAGCATGGCTCCGCGCAGATGTAATTACAGGAGCAGCGACATCTGCAATATTGTCTCAGTGGTGATCTGATGACACCGTGTGAGCGACAGCACAAAGCCTGGATCACCCAAAGGTGGGTAACAAGGACACAGGAAAATTTTTAATGAAAATTCTGATTTATTTTATTTTTTGTTAAGCAGAAGCTGAGGGACCAGCAGAAAAAAAACACTGCAAGCAAACACTAACTGGCAGTATACACAAGCAGAGCAATGGCAACTAACCTGAGAGGACCGTCAGATGGATTTCTACATCACTTGATGAAACACACTTTCACCTCAAGCTTTGGTCATGTATAGGCACCAAACTTCACGAGTATACATGTAACATCTGAACAAAAATGAAAAGCTATGTAGCCCGGAATTCCAAAGTTACTAAATGAATTCAAAAGCTGCTGACAGAATCGATATTTATTTACTCTACTTATGAAATCAAATCAAAACTATGTTTTGTGCACTTCGTTATACGCTAAAACATCTCATTCCAAAACTTTGAGCAATGATTTGCTTTCATTCTGTCACAACCACGATGAGTCCTGGCTTGCAGATTCAATTATAATTTAATTCAAATTATGACAAAGGTAAAGTTCTTCCACAACAAACATGGGAAACATTTTCTTTAAGGACCAGCACAGGGCACTGTCATGGCACAGCAAGAGTGGATGCATGTCCACATGTGTGTTTATTCCAATAAAGTGTCTCAACTGTGCAGTGAGTTGATGTAACATCAGGCTGCTTACTCCTCTGCATCACCTTCTAGAAATCAATCTACATATATGAATCACAATAGGATGATTTATATTCACAAATCATGAAGATTGAGCTATACAGACACTGTACACACTACACAAACTGTAATTTTTCTATGAATAGGTTTATAAACTAATCTGACTTCAGCTACGGCTGCAGGTGTCCAGTTTCTGAACTCATCTTGTTCACAGCTGGTCTGGTGATCGCAAAGCTTACTGCTCTACACCATTTACTGGGTGTTATAATAACAATAAAAAGCTCGGGCGTGACAATGTTACGGCTTCTTATGAAAACACATCCTGTGGGATACACTTATTGTGTATTAAGATCTTCGGTTTCAGGTTAAGATTCTTTGTTAACCCCAAATCCAGTGCAGAAAAACTCCTCCGCTAAAACTGTGTTTGAGAGTCTATTTTCTATTAAGAAGAAGATGATGAAACAATTTATTTGACAAAACTGATGCATTGAGAAGGTCTGGGTCACTTTTATTTTTAAGATAATCCCACTGTGTGCACAAAGGCCTCAGATGTCACAGACAGAGTGTCAGACAGAAAAACAAGCACCTAAAACACTCCTGTGAGTCCACCTCTGACTGGTGAGGCAGCCAAATGCTGCCAACTGGAATCACACATTTGTTGCCAGGCAACACCAATGACATCAGCAACCTTCATCACCCCCCGCCAATGGCACTTGTGCTTAAAATAGCGCACAGATTATTATCAGGCTCCAAATGGCAGATATTTTTTCATATGCACATAAGGAGAAGTGAGCCGGGCTGCTGCAGGCTTCAGGCGGCTCAAGGGCAGCAGATTATGCATGTTGTGTGTGTCTTGGCTCCGTGGCATTAGCACGTGCATGTGAAAGCAGCATATAATTAAACTAAACTAATAACAAAGGTGAAGGTAAATGAAATAGAGAAGGAAGTGCATTAAAGAAAAGGAGAAGTGTGGTGTCATGTCTGGGTTAAGGAAACGCGATGAATCAGCTCCTCTGTGACGGCAGAAGGCTGTGAAAAGACTGAGTCCACTGCACATGGGGATAATGAGCACAGCGCTCTGCATCAGAAGGCTAATCTCACTGGCACCACAGTGAAAACTACAGGCACACAAGCTAGGTTGATCAAAATCTAATGACAGGGGACAAACGCAAACTCGTGACCTCCTCTGTGCTGGCACCATCACCACAAACTGTTTTGTGTCAGCTGACTTTGTACAGTTTTCCAAGCAGGGCCTTGTGCAGAGCTAGAAGACTGCCCCTGGCTCTGTTTACCAATCAACAGTGATACACAGTTGGCTGTAAGCTATGAGGAGACTCTAGAGGACTGATGGAAAAATGACGCAAAACCCTGAGCTGATTGTTCATCTTTTCAGATGTGTGCACGCGGGACAGCTGAACTGTTTCCAGTGTGGGGGAAATGGTTTCAAATATAATGAACTAGATGAGTCTTCATTCAGTTGTAGCTGGAAAAAAAAAAAAACATACTCTAGCGAATTCTACAGTGATGATACAGCAGCTTTACACTGTGGAGGTGGAGAATACACTTAATAGCCGTGTCAAACACAGGCGCCTGGGGTAGGCATTCAAAAGCACATTAGTACAAATTAAATTCAGTGAAGCACTTTATGTACGGCTGTCAAAATAAGATGCTGATTTTTATTAATTATAATGTAACTGTTGATAAGAGCATTCTGCAGCAAACATTTTCTTATCACTGTATTTCAAGCCTAAAATATATCAGCAATGCTCCAAGCTGGCACAGCTACCAACACTAGCAGCCAGCCTTGTCCAGCCACACTCAACCAGGCCCTTGTAAGTCTACCTGCGACCGACTACTATCTGTCTACTATTGTGTCATGTGTCTTACTGAAGCATTTTTCATTTTATCTCCTTATTGTGTACGGATACAGAGACATTATATAAATTATAATCTTACATTATATAAATTATTTACTTATTTACAAAAATCTGAGGAAAAGTTAGAATTAATGTTTTCATGTTGGATCTAATCATGTTCTGTAACTATTCGTTGAATCACTCATCTGCAAAAAGTCATTTAAATTAAAATATTATTAAACAATTTCACAGCAAACAATATATGAACAGATATGAAAAAAATTTAACATATTCCAAGATGTGTGATTTCAGCTATTTCTAAATTCTCAAAGTATCCCCTATCCCTGCCTCCCTAAGCCCCAAAATATTCCAGCAATTAGTAAATTGTTCTCTGAGGAACTGATATTGTTGTACTTAAAAAAGCCTCTTCGCCTACTCTTCCCATCACTTTTCGTCCTGACCGTTTTCTCACCATCAATTACAGGGTTCGGCTGCTGAATATTAACGTAGCAGAATCACAAGCTTGCAGCTAAAAGATTTATGGGCAACTACACTGGGGACTGGTTTTATTAAATTTCAATCCATATATATTGCAGGCCCATACAAATCAGATAGATCCATCCATTTTTAGTATATATGAATACCACATGTGCAGTAGCAAGATTTAGAGACTGTCACAAGTTTGAAAAATAAGTTCATTTGCAGTTAGAAGCCAGGTGATACAAACACATTGGCTTTTCGGGTGCTTTGACTATAACGAATTTCTGAAAGAGGAATCCGTTTCTTTCCGAGATGCCCATTTTGGAGTAAACGAACCTTGAATGCTAAACTGCATTTTATTGACCAAGCTGATTCTCCTCTGTTGGAGGGGAAGATGAAGGAGAGTTGTCAAAGCATTGACCGGATTGCTAAAAGTTGCTTGATCGATGTCCTGTCTGCAGAGAGACAGTCGAACGACGCACTGTGACGTTCCCAGCAGTGATCTCAGTATAGGTGGGAGGAAAGCGCACACTCTGCCTTTTCCTGGGAAGTGTGTAAACGTTTTACTGATACTGTATCTGTCTGTCAGTATAAAAATACTAATAAATATAAATTGTTTATGTGCTAGTACACGGCATGGAAGATCCCCATTGGTTTGTTGCTGCAGAACAACTATTGTGCCCTTGAGCAAGACGCTTAAAAGTCCATGTAAGTCAGTAATAAATGGGTTTTAGGGTTAGGAAAATGTGTTATAAAATCTCATTCAAAACTTGGGGACCGGCAGAGCAGGTATTCAACATGGTAACATGGTTTTGTTCACATACTGGACATAAAACTCACCAACGCTCCATTTTAAAGTCGCTATTTGAACATTCTACTTGCAATATAACATCTAGTTCTCAGGGACAAGGAAATAAAATAAACAACGATATTAAATCATTATTCAAAAACCTACTAAACATTCTTATGTTAACACACAGGGTAAGGTACACACCATACTGTATTGTAAATCAAGCTTTCTTCACCATAGAGATGATCTAATTCAACAATTCAGTCTTTCATAGATCACTGACTTCTCACACATTTTCACCAATCATTTTCTAACATGTTTAATGTGTTTAGGAACATGTTAGGGATTTTACTTCAGCCAGACTTTAAATTACAAGGCTGGTATTAATGTTTTTACTACCAGCAATCTCCCTGAAGAGACTTACAACCAATCCCATTTCTACCCCTTAGCCTTACTCCTCCTTTTTGAGAAGTAGGGGTATCCCGATTCTCTTTTAGATAGATAGAGGGGTAAGACAGAGGGCTACATAGCCCATAAATCAAACCCTTTTCAGGACCACTTCAAATAGAATGATATGAAGGATGAACGGATTGTTTGGCTGCACACACGAGCAAACAGACCCACAAATGTAAGCAATTGTTTTATGTTACATTCAATCTTATGCCTGTACATTCACGGCCATATGCTTCATTGAAAACTAAAAACTTTAAAAAAGTCTGCTAGCAACTTTCCTTCATTACTGCTAATTTGCACGAAATTAACTAATGACCAGAAGCAGGGAATTTGCTTATCTGATATCATTTGCTTATCTGATATCATCGCATAACTCTGCTCTCTTGTTTTCTTGTGGCAACAACCACCAATATGTGATGGCATAAACAAATACTGCTTTTCAGTTTTATACTTGCAACTTCCTTTTGGCAATAAGGATGGATTATTATTTGCCTATAATCTACCCAATGGAGATTACCACAGTTGACAATCTTCATCTTGGAAGCAGTAAACACTGGTTGTGTGTAGCTGCTACTGACGATCGTATGATGACATAATTATATAGTTAGCTGAGTCTCAATTCATAGGGGAATATTTTCAGCCCTACGTCTTGCCACTCTGTTTCTGTAGGGGAAGGGGTAAGATTGAGCAATGGGGTCACCCATATTTGTTTTACACACACATGCATAGACTATATTGGGCTATGCCAGTACCTGTATGTATGACAAATTGCTTGTTTTTGTTAAATTAATCATGATTTAATGAACATACTGTATGTATCATGGGAAAGTGTATTTTCCCTCAGTCCCTTTCACCCACACATCTGAAGTCAAACTGCCTCAGACACACAAAGAGAAAGCAACAAAGCTAAGGAGTGACCCACTCTACCGTGAAAAAGTGGAGAACATATTTGGATTGCCACACTGGCTGCCAGCTGCCAGTTATTAAGTTTAGTAGGGGGTGAAGAATCCAATGGGATTTACACATCTAGACACAAATCAAGAGGGCACCAAAGGTTTCTCTCCCAACTCAATAAATCACCTGGCTCAGATAGCCACAGAGTGTGACAGGATTTTGTTGAGGTGTGTGTGTGAGGCAGAGAAATGAAGTGACATTTAAACTCGGCTGTGATACAAACATCCTCGTGTTCAAGCAGAATAAAATGTTTTCTCACAACACTGAAGCTACAGAGAGAACGATGAAAATCAGAAGTTCTGTTCAGCAGAGTAGGTGAAACTGTGTTTTAGTCCAACCATATGCACTGCCAGCAGAACACAACCTAAGATGGAGGTAGAGAGTAGTATGATGAAGGTGAATAATACATTACAGAGTAAGTAAGTCAAACAGCACCAAAAGGCCTAATCTTGTGTTTGCCTGAGCACACTGTTGCTCATTCTGAACCCTTCAACTCCCACACTGCCCATATGAACAGAAAATGCTCATCCAAAAATATTATGTAACACAGACCAGTGTATGGGTGTTTAAACTGAGAACAAAAATACCACAGAGAGAATTAACTGCCATTATTATACTGACTTTTACTTACTATAAGCACAATGCTAAGCACAGACCCACAGCCAGGAAGGTGCATCCTTCAGTTAATCTACAGAACAGATTGAACCTGCACCTCTTTTTAATATTTTACAGTCCTGCCATACAGAAGACCCAGATGTCCCATATACATTTCCTGTATTTAATAAAAAAATAAAAAACAAAGTTTAGCACCAAGAATTTGCCACCATTGCAAACAACATAGTAAAAGTAGTAAATCATAGGGGTAAGACTGTAAGGGATATGTGTGTGGTCCAAACTAGTATCACCAGTTGAGGTAGATGGCCGCCCACCCAAAGCCTTCTGCTGAAGTTTCTTCTGTTAAACGGAGTCTCCGAGTTCTGCTCAAGTGGGATATATTGGATTTTCTACAAATCTATATTGTTGTATTGTTATGTACAATAACATACATTCTTGTTTCATGTTTTCTTCGTTTCTAATCAAACAGATATTTGATTAAATAGATTTTTGATAAATTCAGGCGAAGGAAGCTGATCATATTTTGGCAGGATGAGGACAGGCTTTGCTGAAATGGGACACCTTTGTAAGTAAAAGGAATCCATCTTGAAATGCAGACCCTGAAGGAGACAGCTTCAAACTGGGATGCAGTATATACGCAGAATCAGCATTTTAAACTGAACACAGATAAATCACATTGTGTGAAATATTCCAGTATTGAGCTCTTCCCATTCCCATTGAGCCTGGACAGCCCAATCAGCCAAGTGGGCTAATCTACACTCAGATCTGAATGTCTTCTCTGTACAAATTCGAGGTTGATGGCTTTCTAACTGCCCAACAACAACAACACTGATTTAACCCAGACATGTCATCTTGTCCAGCATCAAGCCTCCATTTGTGCAGGCAGGACATCACAAAACAGAGAGACATCCCATTATGCTCTCTTCCTGTCGCTGGCACATTTATTATAGTTCACTAGCAGTCTGGGAGAACAGCAATAAAATGGGAGGGGAAAAGGGCACGGCATTAGCATGATGGCACAGTGCCTGGACTAAAACCTCCAATCCAAGAGGTTAATTGGGTCTTGCTGATTCAAGAATCATTAAAAACCACTGCATAAGAAACAATGCAGAGAAAGCTGGAGAGCCAAGACTCAAGTTACACATCTGATCACTCAGGCCTTTGACAGCCGTGATGTATGCTACCTCTAGTGTTCATTAAAAGCCAAAGGGATAGGGAGATTACATACTTTCTGTAAAACTGCTGAACTCCCCTTCACTTGTCTAATGTACAATCACTGGACTGTGACTTAAGGAACACAACCCAGCAATATTTTAAATGACGACTGTGTCTCTGAAAACAAATATTAATCTAAAGTGCTGTGGTGTGATGTGGCATGAAAATTGTAATTTAGATTTGAAAGAGGAGACAGAATAAAATAAAACCACTAATTATTGTAATTATGTGAAAGTAAAGTGGAAACTCTACATAAGCACATGTACATTAGGGTAAATCAGTTTTCTTTGCTTTTGGACTCAACCAAAAAAGCAGTCGGCCTTAAAGCTCCTATTCCTGAACTGATGGACACTGCAGCCGTGATTGCTTTGTTTTCTTTATTTCAACATCTCTGCCAGTCACTCAGTGTCGCATACCGGTGCAAAGTCAATTTAACATTAGGAGCACAATGAAAGGCAACATCAAACAAAGCCCTTGTTTAATGCTGCACTGAAATGTGGCTGGTTGAAGAAATTCTCCCTGGGAGTTTTCCCATGTGAGTGTGCCTGAGAAAAGTGTTAGGAGATCTGTGAAAATTAAGCCTTCTCGAGTTTAATCAATTGTTTTCTTTATCTACTGTAATATATTGATAGTAAGGGATATATACAGAATAATACCATGTAGAGTTTGTGCTCAATAATCCTTCATAGAGCACATTTGGGTATTACAGAAAGAGCACATTTTGTTTTGTGTGTTTTGTGAGGTGTTGTCCCTATCAGTATCTCCCATTGGTCTCAGTTGTCGTTGTTCCATCCACCTTGGCAGTAGATCTCCATCTAATAACTGGTGTAAATGATGATACATAACTGTGCTCCAGTAGAAGCTTAGAAATTCAAACTAAGGGATCCTTATGCTATTTTTTTCAATGCATGACTCTCAATGCAAAGAACACAAAGGAGATGTATACACAAAGATGGAACGATATAATGTACGTGATAATGACAGCAGGCTTTTGAGGAATAGCAACTGTCTGGACTTATGTCTCTTTTCAAGGCCAAGTTAATGTCAATGAGCTAATAAAATACATCCAGTAGCACCATCACTTACACTTCTTCTCACACTGATAAGCTTAAGATGAGCCTGACTCTTAAAGAACAAGTCAAATTAAATCATCACAAATAGTTCACACTAAAAATTATTGAGGGTCTCGACATTCAATATGATAAGAAGTGAATCCCCAAGGGTTGAGGGTACTTCTCAATCTACTGAACTGACACAATCAGAACTGCACTACAGCTTAACACGTAGCATCTAGTAGAGAATAAAGACTTTGAGAAAATAAAAGCCTTCCTACCAGTCTGCCACCAGTGGTCCAGGACAGGAACCCCAAAACTCCTCTTTGCCCATTCCAGCGTCTCCACATCACATCGCTCCCCTGCCACGAATAATGTCCGAAACCTGCCAGGACACAGAGCACATCTGTCAATAACCTTGAAGGAACATCTATGTGCTCCCTTACAGTTTTTGCTTTTTACAAAGTATGGGTGTTCACACCACGGTAAAGGTAACGGTAATGAACCATCTGTTCTATCAAAGATATGCAAAATACCATTAGAACCATCTCTTTACATTACGTTGTTTGGTGTACACTCCATGACTGACTACCTGAATGACCTGCCATTAATTAAAAGGAGCCATTAATACCAGTGTTGGTCATTGGATCAAACAGGGCATCTGTTAGATTCATTTAGAAAAGATTACATATAGTGTAAAGTAATCTACTGAAGTATTACCTAAATGGCAACGTTCCTAACCTACTACTTTGAAAATATGGAAGCAGACATACTGGATACATAACTTACTCATAGGTGTACTGTATTTAAGCTGGGGGTTTTTTCTTTCTTTCATTCTTTAATTGTCTGGTAATTATGATTACATTCTTTATGTGTTCTTTTGTCAGGCTGACAAGTTCTTGTTGGGAAGGATGTGAGAATTAAAGCACTGGCACTGGGAAAAAAATACTCACATTCACATGCTCATAGAATTCTGAAGACAATGTGCTGCGTAAATAAACAGAGATGACGTATTCATACAAAAAGGATTAGTCTCAACTGTTAAAATTACAGCAATTTAGTCTAGTGTACTGTCTTTCATGGATTTTAATTGTCACCTCTGTGCATTTTAAATTTTTTATCTACATGAGTTTAAGAAACTCTATCGACTGTAACATAGAGACCAGAAACTTTGGTTGATAACTTCTCTTGGATGCAACTTTGAGCTCACTTTAATATCCCTTAAAGGAAAATGTTTTTGGACCACAAAAATTCCACATTTCCACTTGCACTTATATTCATTTATTTATTTCAAAACCCCTTCACACTGGATGTCTGTCCTCCAGCAACACACAGTCTTGTCAAGTCTAAGCTGCTCTTTCTCCCCAGGAAGCTTCTGCCCTCTAGACGACCTCTCAGTCAGTACTCATGAGAGCCTGACTCATTGAGTATCTGGAGACAAACCCTTGCAAGGATATCCCTTGGGTTTTAGCCTCCCCCTCCTTCACTGGTCTCTCCTTGTTCAAGTTTTAGTTTTCTCCTGTTTTGGACCGTTATGCCTTGGCTTCACAAAACCCTCCCCTGTGCCCTACAAGTGGCCCAAGTTTCTATCTTCAGCCTCCAAACTCTCTCCCACATCATTATCTTACAAACTCACCCTCTCGGTTGCCCATGGCTGCTCATATCTAATTTAAAACCAAACCTGACTACACAGCTGCCCAGGCCACAGTGCAGCTTGATAGCTACATTTTCCACAAGTGACTGCTGGTCATCATTCATCGGTCTCAACCCTCTGCGACAGCGAAATGACCTTCCAACTCCAATCAAATCTGAAGTCACATTCTATCTTCTGTGAGAGGCAAGAAAATTTTAATCACGTCACTTTCTCCCAACCGAATCATAACTTTTCAGCCCCTGCTCCCTCTCCCTCACATTTTAGTCTCTTTTTTCTAGAACTACTCCTCGCTGGCTCAGGAATTCTATGTAGTAACACTGCATTTCTGTATTGGTGGAGTGTTAAATAGGTGCAGTAGTTAAGATTTTCAATATGCTTTCTCTAATTTCAGTAAAGGTAAGTGCTGTTAAACATCTATTAGCTCTGCTTTAGTGTGACCTTCAGGCTCCATTGTCTATAGTACACTGTAAAGAAAAACAATTACACCTGCATAGCATAAATCTACAATATCTATTTTTCACATCTCTTTGTGAGTTTGTGAATTATTCCTAACCATGTTTGAATGAAAATCCCTCCTTCCACCTCAGATGTTGATTTCACAGGCTAACACTTTGTGTTCACTGAATGAACTCGTTTCTGTTTCAAAAGAAATATATTCTAACATAAACAGGATGAGGAGAAATGTAGTTCCACATGTAGACCAACAAATACACCATCTGTTATGGTTACACTGGATTTCACTGCAGGTTACTGGTGAAAATATGGCACAAGAGCATCAAATATAAGCATCATAAAAAGAGCTAATATGTTCATGTTAAAGCAGACTTCTAACAGACTTAAGATAAGGCCATGCTAATCTCTACAGCTTACCTGTAGGCCAATAAAAAAAGCGATTACAGCACAGTTATCATGGTCATTTCTCATGTTTTAAGTCTTTGAAATGTTAATGATATTTTCAGTTCAACTAGTGCATGAACCCAAAAACTCTATGTATGTCTTTACGGCTATCGCCACATTTAAGAGCATCACCCTTGACTATGCACCAGAAAGCACTATGAACTGGAGTCACAGTCCTTGTCTTTGTTTATGGGGGTGTTTTTCAACAATGTGTGAGCACTGCAGCTTTTGAAAAACGACTGACACAGTCTCTGCCCCTTTATCATGCTAGATTTATGCAGAACGCTGCTGCCACCACAGCCCTGCAGCAAGACTCTCAATGGGGTTTTCACAACCACAGTGGTGAATTATACGACTCGAGCATATCAATAAGGTCCAGGGCTATTACAGCTAAGCAGGCTCTAGAGGGAGTAAACGTCTCACACTGTCAATAAACCCCAGTCAGGGTATTTTAGCTGTACCAAATTAGAGGCTTTCATGCAAGACGTCTCTCCACAATAATATTATGTGTTTGATGTTAAAGCTTTTGAGTTTTCTGAAAGGTTTTTCAACCATCAACACGCACATATAAAACACACTAAGAGCTTTAGTCTTCTAGTCCTTTTATGTGATTTAGGAAGAGGGAAAATGTACTAAATATAAATAAATCCATTAGGAAATATTGTCCCAAACATTTTTCTGCACTAACGATTCTGTGACCATCCACGTTAGTTGGTTTCCAGGTCTTTCAATTTTGCTGAGCTCACCAGTGCTTTCTTTCTTTTTAAAAATGTACCAAACTGTTAAATTGGCTACGCCTAAGGTTTCCTCTATGTCTTGTATAAATTTGTGTTTACATATTTATTTTTTCAGCCTAATGATGGCCTCATTCACTGGCATTGAGATCTTGGATCATATTGGTAGCTCCAGTCAAACAAACCTTTTATCTGATCATTTGTCTTAAAGTAATGAGGGAATGGACCACACCTGGTAAGTTAACTTCTTGCCAATCAATTTCCCAAATACTATTGAGTCCCTAAAAAATTGGAGGCACTCTGTTTAAAATGGCTGTATTTCCTAAATGGTAAATGCCATGTTTTTGTGAAACTTCATCTATACCACAAAAGGCTGGTCGAGACAATCTGCTCTGCTAAACTGAGTGGAATAAAAGGCACTAGATGAAAAACTAGATCATTTTGTTATGTAATGCTTTCCTCTCATTCATGTACAAGATGAAATATTTCAAGAAAGATATTCCAAATATTTTTAAATTCCATATCCAGTTTCTAAATGCCATAAAATCTCTAGTTGGAATTTTATCATTTAAATACATTTTAT
>OMLM01017095.1:95681-141647 GCA_900302695.1 Helostoma temminkii | reverse complement strand
AAATACATTTTATAAAGCTCGACCAGGCAGTGAACCACCCTGCAGTAAAATGAGACCATGGTTCATTTCTGTCCTTGTATTGCAGCCTCTGTGTCACAGTGACATGTTTTGTTCAGCCCCGAAGGGAAATGCAGTAATCTTTCACCAACCTCCGAAGGGAAAAGTCACTTTATGAACAACAAAGCACACACAGAAACAGCGTGTTGCTTAAATGACTGATTGTGGCAGAGTCATAACTGAGAGGATAAATGTCACCAGTATCTGAAGCACAAGTAATGTAGAAAATAATCTGTCTATGAGAACAGCATTTAAAAGGCTGCTGTGAATTCAATACAGCGAACAACCAAAGAGTGTCAAATTCAGCACACGCCACAGTTACTGAATGATTCACTGGGGCCAAAGGGCATCTGCGCTCAGAATTGCTTTAAGATTGTGGTGCTTACAGGCATTCTTAAACTGCTGAACAGAATGAAAGTGGTGAACTGACACCACAAAACCTCCGGGTCTAAGTTTCTCTGCACTGCACCAAACGATTAACAATTGTGATAATCTCAGCAGGTATTTGATTCAAACCAGCACCACAAGATTTTGATTTTTTAATGTGAGCTACAGACAACCTTTACATGAAACAGCAGCTAGGAAATGAAGTTCATGTGTGCGTCAGAAAGTAATCAGCCACATGTTACTGTGTGCACATCAGTCTATAGACAAGAACGCAGACAGATGATGTGGAAATATTTAAGAATTTGCTATTTACAATAGCAAATTAATTCAAAATAAAACATTTTATTAAATGACATTAATTACATGTCCAAATCTTCTTGGTTAAGTCTCTACAGAATTCTCACACCTGGTCTAAGTAGACTATCCCATTCTTGACCAGCCACAGAAGCCTCAATGCTTGGATTACTGGATGCTATATAGACACGCTGTTCTTTTTAAACCTGGTCCAATCAGTTCACTTGACCAGAGGTGGACTCTAGCCACATTTTAGATTCATCACAAACATGGACGTAAGCAAAAGTCTGAATACTGTAAAAAATAAATTTACAGTGTGTAGGGTCTAAATACTTTTTCAGCCTGTCATCATTTGTCATCCATCCTGATTAACACCCAAGAGGGTGTCGAGACTATAGACAGTTAGCAATGGAGGTGGTGAGGGTGTGTGCATCAACAGATGGCCAGAGACTAATGAGAGGTTGGACAGACGATGCAGATGTCATCAACATTTTAAGGCTTTTCTGAGCTTAATTCATGAACTGCAGGTGATAATTTAGGTGTATCAAAACACCTTGTCTTCACTGTTCTCATTAGTTTCTCAAAATCACAACAGATTGACAATGTGATAATGTTTCAGTATATGTCTGAGGAACAGTAACAGCTTGAGTCCTTGTCAAACTGACTGTAGATTTACTTATAAAGTTTCTTATTATTGTCAAATGCCACTAAAAAAAATTCTTCTCAGCATCGAGCCTAGCTTGCAGGTTCCATTTGCATTTGATGATCTTTTAATCGCTGAGAGCTGCCATTTTTCATTAATTTGTTTCATCTTGGTGTTTGGGGATTTCTCACTGTGTCAAATGTTTGTGTCTACCTTGACAGGGGGTATTTCTTTCCAACATCAGCGTGGGGGTCCTGCTGCCGAATGGCTCGAATAGCAGTGGGTGCTGTGAACATGGCGGCGGCTCCGTGTTCAGACAGCACACGGAAGTATGCTCCAGGATCTGGAGTCCCTACAGGCTTACCCTGTAAACAGTACAGCAACAGATGGTCAGTTCACAAACTGCAACTTCGACGGTGGTGTAGCTGACAGACTGACTACAGAGTGAATAGAAGATACAAAGACTAACATTAAGTTTTCCACAATGTTCCTTAGAACAAATATACTTCAACTACTGTATGCACTGCAAACCATGAATATTCATAAAGCAGCTGTTCAAAGTGGAGGGGCACACTGGAAGGCTGTCCTCCAGACAGATGGGCCCAGAAATCCGTGGTTTAGACAAACTCAGTTGTGCTATAGAAGCACTGTTTGTCGAGAAGAAAGCTTTTAGACAAGGCAGGTAAATGCACCGACAGTAATTTTCCACTGTGACCCTATTCAACTAACCTGTCCCTAAAGTGAGAAGATAATTGCACATGAGAACGGCAGCAGTGAGTTGTGAATGTCATTTTAGCTCTAGATAAATATTTGTGCCTGTGTATTGATCAGAGGAAGGACAGAAGATGTAAGCATCATGTCTGAAGAAGAAAGAAACAGGAAAAGGCGTAGAGAGAACAAGATGGAAAGAGCTGCAGTCTTTCTTGCAACAGCAGACTGTAGCAGCCACAGTTAACCATGTCAGAGTTAACAAGCAATGGAGGACACTGAAGCAGCAGTTGAGTAGAAATCACATTTCCATCATAACAGTTTACAAATGTTGTGAAATACCTGTTTACAGATCTTTCACTTATAGACCTTTATGTTAACCTTCAATAGACAACAGTGGCAGCTACACAATGTTAGCTCCAGGGGTCGCAGAAAATGAGATGTGCATCAAAACATCAGCTTAACTGGGCATAAGTACAAAGTATACAAATAAAAAGTAATTGCCTCCCCTTTCCTAAATCATGAATGAACTGTGATTAACCACAAATTTTGGAAAGCTGAGTTCAATTTCACTTGCTACACCCAGCCCTGATTACTGCCAGACTAGGCCTCCCTGCCTCAGTTAAGGTCAGTGTTCATGATTCAAGAATAAGAAAGAGACTCAGCAGAAATGGCATCATGGGAGAGTTTCAAGGTAAAAGCCACTGCTGACCAAAAGGAACACAAAGGCTCGTCCCACGTTTGCCAAAAAACATCTTGATTATCTTAAGACTTTTAGGCAAATATTCTATGAACTGATGAGACAAGATGAACTTCATGGACGGTGTGCGTTCCGTTACATCTTTGCAGCTTTAGGACCTGGTCAGTTTGTAATAATTGATGGAATCATGAATTCTGTGCTTTAGCAGAAAATCCTTAAGGAGTATGTCTGCCCATCAGTTTGTGACCTCAAGCTGAGGCACACTTGGGTTATGCAGCAGGACAACAAACAGACACTAGTAAGTCCACCTCTGAATACAGAATTAAGGACTTGGAGTGCCCTAGTCAAAGTCCAGACTTCAATCCGATTGAGATGATGTGGTATGACATCAGTTCATGCTTGAAAACCTTAGAATGTGACTGAATTTAAAAAATTCAGCATGGAAAAAAAATCCTCCACAGTGATCTGAAAGACTCATTGCCAGTCATTAGATTTAGGGGGGAATTACTTTTTCACATAGAGCCTTGCAGGTTTGGACAGCTATTTTCCCTTAATAAATGAAATTATCATTTAAAAACAGTTTTTTGTATTTACTCTGGTTATCTTAGTGTAATATTAAAATGTGTTGCATGCAAACATGCAAAAAATATAAGTCCACAAAGGCAGACAACTGACATACAAACTGTGCAATTACATCTGATTTGTACAATTTAGAAAGTACTAGTCTGGTTTTACTGAATAATTTTAGATTTTAGATCTTAAAGCTAGACTCTACCTCATAGAGAACTGTGCTGTTTCCATGGAGCAGAGGACCATAGCAGATATATGAATGTCCGACCACCCAGCCCAGGTCAGACGCTGCCCACCAAACCTGCAAAAGGATAAGAACAATGAAAAACACACAAAGTCAACTGTGCAAACATCAACTCAACTCATCATTAAATTCCCTCTGCAGCCTCCAATGCTAGAAACAAAATGACTAAGCTAATATCTAAATCTTATCTAAATGGCTGTAAAAGAAAAAAGAACTCCACATAACTTTTAGTTGCCATAAATATTACACAATGCTCCAATCTTCTTTCAAGCAGAGAACAATCTGTTGTGTGCTCTTTGTTATAAAGCGTAGCACTAACTCAGAGGAGAATGTTTTATTGCCTTACATCTCCGGGACTGAGTCCATAAATATTTGACATGGTCCATTTCAGCATCACAGCACAGCCTGCAGTGTCTCGCACAACACCCTGAGGGATAAGATAAGAAGCACATCAGACCAGTGACAGGTACTGCAGCAGGCAAGAAGGAGGGATCTGATATCAATCTAAACTCGTTTCAGATGGCTGCATCAAATCAAGTGTTGTGTAAATGTTTTGGCACATGACTGTGTATCATCAAGTCTTCATTCCACATTTATGGAGTTTTACTTCATAACTGACATTCACAGTGAAACAAGCTGCAATAACAGCACAATTAAGCTCAGGAACAACTCAGCAGGTGGAAAATGTACATCTTCTATTGGCCAAGGACAAAATGAAGCTATCTGAAAGGAGCCAGTGGTTTTCCATTTGAAACTGCCTGCAGGCAACTCTTCCTGCATCCAGTCCAGCTCCTGCTGTGGAACTGCTCTGTCTTATTTATGTCACAGTGATGGTGTTTAGACTGGGTTGGATGGCAGACAACTCACAAGAAAACTCCATACAGAACGAACATTTCAACAAGCAGGGCCAACATAACTCACTATAACTCACCTATATCAGAATGTGCACAGCCCTGTACTGCCAGTACCTTTGGTGTTCCTGTGGTCCCTGATGTGTAGAGGACATACAGAGGATGGTTGGAGGCAACAGGAACGCAGTCATGTGGCTGAGCAGTGGCCATCTCTTCTTCCCAGTCAAGACTTAGCTCCGGACTCAATGATACTTTCTCCTATAACACAAAATAATTATGAAGATACATTTATTTCCATTAAAATCAAAACTGCTTTAAAAAGTAAACTATTAAAATATTTCATTGGCTTACAAGTGACTTAAAGTTGAATAAACCTGCTGTATGTGTTATTTAGATTCTACATTTTGTCATTTCTCTTCACTGGACATTTCTGTTGAAACATTTCCACCATTACAGCCACTTGCTGCAGCCAACAGAGGTGGGGTCACACTGTAAAGCCCCAATATCTTCTATTGCCAACATCAGTTTCATTTCAATCTTTTTCTGAATCTCTGCAGAGATATCTTCTGATTTATTTATTAATATTTAATAAGTGTAAAAGAAGCCACAGTAGTTTTCAGAGAACAGACTCGAGAGTAAGACACCACCAGTCTCAAACGAACACTCGAGGAAAAGGACAGAAAACCCCCATCCTTCTGAAAAACACTGATTTTTACTCAAATGCAAGCCACAGCAAAACATGATTAAACAAGACTTTCATCTTGGAAGCTATGTTCAGAAAACCACAACCCTTTTGCTTACTGGATGCAATCATTTATAAAGCAGCTGCAGCTGCCTTCAAAGTGATGCCACACATGATTTTAAAGAAATGGTTTGGGTTTTTTGAAGCTACTTTTATTATAATGCTGAGGTACTTTTACATCTGTAACAGTAGCTCTCTTCAAACAGAAGAACACAGTAAGAAATCAGAGCAAAGATGTGCATTAGATAGATGTATGTCATTCAGATTCATTTGCATTCTACAGTATCAAACAATCACCAGGTTTGAAATGACACCAGCTTGTCAATTTTAGCTTCACTGTGTTTTGAGCTTCTTACCATGTTAGGCCTGTTGTAGATGAGAATTTTAGAAGGTCTGTAAGAGCTCAGCTCCAAGGCCTTCTTCACCAGAGGAATGTATTCTACTCTTCTGCCTGGCTCGATGCCAAATGATGCTGTAACGATCAGCTTGGGCTGGAAAACACACACACTGAGTGACAATTGTGTTAAATGTCAAGAGCTTAGTGATATGAGCCTGTTTTTTTTTTCCAGAAAATATCTGAATGTAGTTTCAGTAAAGCACTGTGAACAGCAGGCTTAGATTTACATCTGGCAGACACTTTTATTCAATGCAACTTACACACGAGGGAAAAAGGAGCAAAAATGAAGTGTGAGAGCAAACACTGAAGGTTAGGTGCTATAAGAAGGGTGACAGTGCAAAAGAGTTTTTTTTTTTTATTTCAGAAACAGTTTTGTAGGAGCTCTGTTTTCAACAGTTCTTTGGATATAGTGAGTGAGGTAGCTCATTCCACCATCCTGGCACTATAGTGCTGAAGAGCTTTGCATGGGATTTTTTGGGGTTTGGTGCCTGGACCACCAAGCAGCATTCGTTGGCCGAGCCTAGTGAGCGAGAGGGGTTGTAGACCTGCATGAGTGAGTTAAGGTAGACACCCTGGAACACTGGAAGCCAGTGTAGTGAGGACATGTGACCATTTTGGCTGGTCAAAAATTAGACGTTCAGCTCCATTTTGGATCAGCTGTAGAGGTTTGACTGTACATGCTGGGAGCCCTGTTAGTAGGGTGTTGCAGTAGTCAAGATGGGATATGATTGACGCCTGCACAAGTAGTTGGGTAGCATTTTCTGAAAGGTAGGGTCTGATCTTTCTGATATTGAAGAAGGATTATCTATGATCATTAATGATGACACCCAAGTTTCTGTCTAGAGCAGAAATGTAAGAAAGACAGGCAGAAATGAGTGATAAGACAGTGAAGTCATCTGGAGGGAAGAGTTGTATGTTGTCAGCATAAAAATATTATAATAAGATATTATTGAGTTAGATGCAACTTTATTTTATTTTAACGTTTGAGCAATAAACATTTATGAGCCTCAGCTTTGATAGGGATCACCCCCAAATGCAACACGCTGAGTTATGAGTAGTTAATTTCCCATTACAGAGTATTGCAACATCTACAACCGTACTAAATGAGGATCATTCACTTGCTCTCCTTTGCTATAACATTAAATTGAATTGACCTACATTTGTATGATCACAACTCATACGAGATCTTTGTCTTCAGAAACATATCAAATATGGGGACGGTCCCTTAGTTCCTCTGTTTTTAAGTTAAAAATATCAATTCATATGGTGCTGACTTCATGTTAAGTGTATGACTGTGAAAAGAAAAGGCAAATGATTCATTCTGAGCTTGACAAAATAATGTCGCCTCAGGCACCTCTTGCTTTTAGTGTTTCCAATAATATGCAGAATGAATGGCACACATTACCGCCTGTGCAAGAAAACTATTAGCTGTGCCGTATTATTACCTGGCACCACGTAAGTGCATAAAATGAACAAAGAGTCATCCCATCAGCCTGTCCTTAGTTTTTAATGAGGGGCCAAGGTAATGGGAGGTGACACTGAATTCACAAAGATTAGCTAGTCGTCTTGTTATGGTTTGAGAAAAGATGGATCTCAACCACAAGCCGAGTAAGATTTCCTCACCTTGGCGTGATCGATGCGAATAGAAAGCTCTTTGGAAGCGAAGCCGCCAAAAATGAGGCTGTGTGGGGCGCCAATCCGTGCACAGGCCAGCATGGTGAACATGGCCTGAGGTACCATGGGCATGTAGATGACAACCAGATCTCCTGTCCTTACCCCATTCTTCACCAAGACCCCAGCTAACCTGGACACCTGGATCAAGATAGAGTAGATACAATGCTAAATACAGAACACCATGAATTTTAGGCAGGGGTGTAGCAATTCTCCAAATCCACAGTTTGGTTCATTCTTTGGTTTTTGTTTTGTTTTGTTTGTGCCCTTTGAAACGTGGTCTACACTCTGTAGTGTCCCTGCACGTTTCACAACACAAACGGACCCACAGTCTGTGCCGTCTCTGAACACAGCACCGGAGCAGTTCTGTTCAGCCTGATGCGGTTCCATCTTGCAGAACTGGGACTTGCGTGTTGTCGTTTCAGTCTCAGTCTTAGAACATATAAACTCTTAATTCAAGGTCAAAAGTGCTGCAGTCTCTTAAATTTCTACTTAAATCTACTTATATATTAACTGTTGAGCACTAAGTCAACCAAGGGTGAAAAAGGAATATTACTGTACGTATGTTATTCTATATTCTGTGCATGGTTTCTTTATTAACATGAAAACAAATAACAATTTGTCCAAATTGAATTACTCATTTTCTTTAAATGGCAATAATCTGGCAAGCAAAGGAATTTAATATCTTTTTGCAAATTAAATTTCAAACGCTGTCCTATACTTTTGTTTTTTTAGAACGTATTTCAATTATAAATGCACTGACACGTGTGCCCAAAGTCCATGAAGTTAATTATTTCTCTCTCTTCAATTTATTGCATTTTACTGTCTTCCATACTAATACCCTCTCAATCCAGCTGCCACAGAAGAAAACATTGGCCAGCTGTATCGACTGATGGATGGAAAATAAATGTATTGCCTCTGCAACACTGACAAATTCCTCACATTCCACTTCCTTTAAAACTTCAAATTCTGGCTATTTCAGATCTGATTTTAACAAAGTGACTCAATGCAGCTCTTTGTACTATTAGTTTCTGTGACTTCTGCATGTGAAAAAACCTTTAACCTGGTCCTGAAGTTCTCTGAAAGTGATGATCTGTTTGGTTCCGGTCACAGGGCTGTCATAAATGATGGCAGGCTGCTGTCCACGGCCGCTTTCTACGTGGCGATCCACAGCATTGTAGCACACATTCAACTTCCCTCCAACAAACCTGATAGAAAAGCAGTAACACTGGCATAAACACAAATATGAACATTTATATTATTTATACTTCATGTATACATGCTGCAGGCTTCTAAATATCCAACAATCTATACAAAATATCATATACCACTTACAAAAAAAGATTGATTTAAACCATCTCAAACAACAACATAGGCAGATGCCTTTGGCAGCAGCATACAGCAAATCAATGCACTTGATAAGGCGCCACTCCAGTCATTCTGCTCCTGTGCATATGGATAAAGAGCAGCAGGCAGGTTGAGCAGATGGTGTCTGGGCTCTGCTGCTTTGGAAGCCAGACAGGGTGGCTGTGTCCTTCACTTTAACATGACTGTACACGATTCAGACAGCTCTTTTCTTGCCATGTGAAATAGTGGAATCGACGAGCCCAAACACCAAATATGAAACCAAAGTAATTGACCTCCTCAGTGCAGGAAGGGGTGTTTGTGGGCTGTGGTGCATTGCATTAATTTAGCTTTCCAAGGAATACCAGTTCATTTTATACATGTTGTAATACTTATCACAGCTGAAACATTACATTTAACTATCCTGTAAACATTCTGCCCATTGATTAAACATCAGGACTAAGGGTAAAATGTATGAAACTGGGGAGTCAGTTTGTGCCTCAACACCTGCGCTCTTGTAATAGCGTTAGCTAACATGCTAGCATTAACTGTCTCAAATATGAATGTAAATAATAGGACAATTCTGAAAAAAACTATATGTACTTTACCTTTACTGACTGAACCACATTTAAACTTATCTGTAAACCTTTCTACCAAAAAAGACAAAAACCCGTAATGTTGGCCCAGTATGACACGTCAGTTAATGCTAATGTTAGCCCATTAGCTAAATTAGAAAAACGACTAAAACCAATATGGCTGCCGGATATGACGCACTTTTCTCTTGTTTTTTTATTATATTACTTTGACAATATATATTTGTATTTATTTATTTTTTTTGCTTGTTTGTTTTGATAGTTTCATTTATATTTATTGTAGTATTTTATGTACATTTGCTTCACTAAAAAAAATACTCAAATCTATAACAGTTTTCTGGAGAATGTTTTACATCCCAATTAGTTAATTAATTAGTTTAGTTTGTTTGTTTTTTACTTTTTTAATCAAACCGTTTCATTTGAAAAGTCTTTTTGGAATTTTATTAATAAAATATTGGAATTTATGGGCATAATGTGCTATTTTCTTATAGTTACTGTTCTGCTCTCTTAGACAAGATGGCTCTTGGCACTCTCCATTCACCCCAACCGGTCGAGGCAGAAGGCCGCCCACCTTGAGCCTGTTACTGCGGCGTGTTTTCTGTTAAAGGGAGTTTTTCCTCTCCACTGTTGCCCAGTGCTTGCTCAAGGGGAGTTTCTGTCTATGTAACTACGTACTTTAATATGTGAAGTGCCTTAAAATGACTCAGAATAAAATGAAATCGAATTCACTTCTGAAGTTCACAAACCTTTTAGAAAGTTCCCGGTTTGTAACTGTTGTAATGAGATGTGACACCAAAGCGCATTCTTGTTCACAGTGCTTGACTTAGATTCCATATGGAGAACTTGCACTGTTTGCCGGCAACACTGAAACCTACCAGTTTGGGAACACCGGGTCCTCAACGTGCAAAGTTTTAGTCCACGGTTCAAACCAGTTTATGTTCTGTCCCATCTCACCCCAGAACTTCTCCGGGTTGTCTCTGGCTGTGGCGAAGGCTCTGCTGTACGCCAGGTCGGATGCATAGTTTCTGCAGCACTGCAGGCTGAAATACGCACTGAGGTTTGCAGATTTGTGCGATCCTTCTGCTCTGACGCCACGTTGCGCTGCAGCTGAAACAGCCCACAGTTTCCTCCCGACTGGCCTGTTGCACTGAGCTGGAGAGCGGACAGCCGAGCGCAGTATGTGTTTGAGCTGGAACTGCATTGTTGTTGTATTTTCCTACGCCAAACTTTGCACACAGTTCTTCTTCCGGTGTTTTTCTGCAGGTGGGGGCCTCGCTTCAGTAATTGCGCACTGGAAAGTGTCCACTGGAGCCACCTAAAGGAGGAAGAAGCTCTCCAGCAGGATTCATAACAATACTCCCTAAGAAAGTGAACTATGAACTGGATGAAGTTGTTGCAGGAGGAGCTTGGGTTTGTGCTCTCGGCTGTTGCACAACACTTGAAATGGTCTTAGTGCACAATGTGTAGTGAACCTGAGCCATGTTGAGTTTAAAGTTTCAGTTCAGCACTCAGCCCTCAGAATGTCCTGTGTCCTCTCCCCATCACTCTCCTTCCTTCCTGTTCTAGTGCTTAACTGCTCAGTTTACCAACATATTTCCTCATGGATTCATTTTAATAACTAAATCTGTTGTTAAGCTGAGTCACTGGCTCTGGTCTTGTGACACCACATGGAGGCAGGAGCTTTGTGTTCTCTCACACAGTGTTGCCCAGCTTCCCTTTCATCACTGCCACCGTCCATACCCATAATCCTGCTGACCCCCTGGACACGACCCGGCACCACTGCTGCCGCTGGCTGGGCAACTCATCCCTCTGATAGTTCAGGTCGTCTGTTTCTAGACGTGTTTTCCAGACTGTTCTGACATCACTCAGTCTTGTTCTGTACTTCACACCAAACTAAGTATTTAAACAGGTTTGCAGGGAAAATAAACAGTGAATGTCTCAAGCGACATCATAAATAAAATTGGTTATAAATATACCAACATGTTTTTTTGAATTATTGATCATTGATGAAGGTCTTTTTAAACTTTTCCACTCCCCGTCTGATCGTCTGGCTTTTTGGACTTTTTCTCATATTGATTCAAATCTCATGACATTTCAACAGAATAGTTGAGATCTACAGTCATGTATTTTTCATTCTCTTTCGGCTTTCCTGTGTGTGTGTGTGTGTGTGTGTGTGTGTGTGTGTGTGTGTGTGTGGTGTTGTTGTTTAAGTTGAGTTTTTGTAGCCTCGTCTTCTGCCAGCTCATGTTGTGTTTTCTTCTGAGGAGATGAACTGAAGTAAGTAAGTAAAGTTTATGTACCTTTCCAGATCAGGCATCACAATGTGCTTCACATTGCAGGATAAAAACAGACACTTACAGGGTAAAGAAAATAAAGGTTAAACACTGTTACAAGTCTAAACAGATGGTCTTGAGATGCTTTTGAAAGGTTTCACTGATCTTAAGTCCAGTGGAAAAGAAAAGCAGAGTTTTGGAGCTACAGTTTCAAAGGCACAGGCAGCTTTAGTTTGAGTCTGGAACAAGGCCCAGACCCTGATCAGTGGACCTCAGAGACCTGCTGGGGACATAAGGTTGCAGCAGATCTCCAATGTGCACAGGTGTCTGACCATGTAGGGCTCTGAAAACAATTACAAGTACCATGAACTGATTTCTGAATTTAATTGGGAGCCAGTGTAAAGAGATGAGGATTGTCACCCTCCCTCTTAGAGGACCTGGTTAGGAGTTTTCTCACTGGTCAGACTCCTCTCCTGACACAACCCTCCCTAGTTTTGCATCAGGCAAAGTGCACTGGTTTGTACCAGGTCAGTGGCTGTGGTTTTTGGACATTCTGGGGTTCAGTATCAGGAGGAGAGTCGAGGGGCAACTACATTATAACTGCTGCTGCCTCCCCCGTACAGTCATAAATAAATAAGCCTGACAGATAAACGAGGCCTCACTTTTCATCTCTTGCTGTAATTTGTCGAACAAAAAGGACTCAGTAAATCACTGCTCACCAAGACGCATCCATAGCACTTTAATATAACATATAATATGTATCATCCTTACACTCTGGCACAGGATGTGCTCAGCACTCTAATAGTTTGCAGTAAGACCCATGAGTACTTCACTAGTAGCTCTGAATCCGGCACCATAAAGTTATTATTAATAATAATGATAATAATAGTTTAACTGTACAGTATATGGCATCTGTGAACAGTAAAGTGCTAAAACACATTTAGGATCAGTATAAAGTCAGTCAGTCTATGAGCAGCTGAAGAACCAAATAAAAAGCAGCACAGTATTAATATATTTTCTCACTTTGTGCTGTGCAGTGATGTGACGAGACAACAAACTCCCCACAAATCAAATGACATCAAATCACGATGCGACGAAGTGAGCAGCTGGACGAGGCCACCGCTTGTGTGTCGTGTGTTATTTCCATTTGACAAAGTGAGCGGGGGCCGTTTCCCTGAAGAGGGCGTCAGCAGCCTTGTGGTTGGAGGAAGTGGTGCTATAGGTTCAGGTTAAATGGGAAAAGTACAGTAACTATCTATGGGTCAGGGTTGTGGCCCTTGAAGCCAAAGCATTTGTTGAAGCGAACGTTAAGTCTGTAAAGTTAAAAACAGAGCTGGTGAATATCACTGCAGGGCTACTTCACTTATCTGTTGCTGTGAAGAAAACTTGCACACGAGTTACATCAGCCTCTTCTGTCAAACACGGTTTCTAAGATGTCCACCAGCATACCTCCCACATGTTTACACGATGATGCGCTCTCATCATCTGTCAGCTGCCGCCTGATGGAGCTTGCTGATAAACAACAACGCTGCAGTGGGAAAGCAGCCTGTCACATCACGCAGGAAAACTTTAACACAACAACTATTATATTCATACACTGGATTTTTATATTTATTTTCCACAGGGTGACATTGATCACAGGGATTAGAGTTAATACTTGTCAACATTTATTACCCAGTGTCGCTTTTTAATAAACACATCACGAACAATTGTCACATAGATATGAGAGTTGCTGCATGTGGGGAAATCACTGAATAAGATTACATGCTCTTAAGAAACCTGGTTAGTGGAAATCCACGTATACGGATATATATATAAGAGTAATCTGATTTCTCCTCTACCTTGGGATTGGGATTGGAGGCTTCACTGATTTAAACTGCATAGAGACAGAAGAGACTGCTTCTCGACGTGTGGCTTAAAAACAAGGCACCAACACACTCCATAAAAAGATTTCCTCCATTCATTCAGCCGCTCCTCTCAGCTGATGCAGCCTTTGTAATGACCTGAGCTCTTATAAAAAGCTAATTAGAAACCCAGTAATTATAAAATTATAAAATCTACCTTAGGTTTCTCTAATCCTCTACCCCTGTTTAGGAAAACCAGGTTTCATGTTTATATGCCGACTGTAACCCGGTTACTTAAAAGCTGATAATACAACAATACAACAATATATTGCAGAAAGCCCCTTTGCAATCTACTTCATAATTACATCACAGTGTTAACCAGAGTTCAGCCTCCATGTTTGGTAAATATCATCTAGAAATGGCTCTGACTGGAACATGTCATCTTCAGTAGGTGATGTAGCTGCAGGCACCTGATGACAGTAGGTCATCAATGAGCTGGTGGAGAAATTCAGTCCCACTGGTTAAAAGTCCCTGTACATATTCACATAAATTAAAAATTTAAAACAATAAGCCAACAGACACTGTTAGTGACCTGGAGCTTATTCTGCCTGCTACAGTCGGTGTAAGTTTCATCCAACTACAGTTCGTATCAAGAAGAAGAAAGACAGTTTCCCAAAATGTCAAGCTATTCCTGTAGTGCCAGTACTTGTTGAATTAATTTTGCATGAGAACTGATAAAACTGTGGCCTACATCCGACGCTGACTAATGATATGAGCTTTAATCTGCCTTCCAAACATACTTCAGTCCAGTCAACTGTGTTTGTCTTGTCTACACGCGTCTTCCATCTTCAGTGAGAGTCGAGGCCTTTCAAAATCAATTTACTTGCAGATGGAGGGCTTAAATAGCACCGCAGCGTAATCCCACCTCTTAAAAAAACACAGAACTGTATTCCAGAGCCTGTAATCTCTCTGTGCCCTCTTTCTGTGTGCTCTCTAAGCCCTCGCCCTTTCTCTCCATCCCCACAGCCTAACCCTTACCCTCACTTTACATCTGCATTCAGCTGGATTGAAGCCAGCACATATGGGCTGTGTGATTATGAATGTTTCAGTCCAAATCAGAGCAGATTATTATGACAGAATTTTCCCTGAAACGCCTTCGAGCATCGACTCTAATGGAAATCAGCAGGTGCATCGATTTTACATTTTTTAAATTTCATTCTTAGGCTTGCACCAATTTCAAGTGAAATGAGGTTGGGAGGAAGGTAATTGCTTCCCAAATGGGTATAGACTAAAGCAAGTGATTTTTTTCCCTTTTTTTCAAAAGCAAGATAAATGAGACTCAGATGATTTCACTGTGTATGTTACCAGTCAAACGTGTGGACACACCTTCAGTAGTTTTCCTCCAGAATTGTATATACATTGAATACATGGTATACTTTACTGTAAACTGAAGTGTGTACATAGATGTTTGTGGGGAGGAGACACGGCCTCAGTCCTCACTGGTGGAAAAGGAAGTCTCTTCTTTGTGAGCGTTCATTCTGAATCATTAGCTGAATAAGAAGCGGAAGAAGAAGAGGAAGACTTGTTTTTCTGAATACTCATACTTTTAAAAATATTCCGGGTTGTTTATGTGACAGTTTCCAGCAACTTTCCAGCCTTGCCTTGTCCTGAATCTGTACACGAACCAATCAGAACCTGAACCTGAACTTGGACCTGAACCTTGACTGACTGAACTCTGCTTAACCTGTTTGCCTGTTATGTGTTTTTGGTCCTGGCCTGGTTCTGATTCTGACCCCACCCTTCTTAAACCTGCTTTACCTGCCCTTTCAGATCAAACCTGATTAGCTTTTCTCTGAACTCTGACCACTATTCTGAAATAGCTTTTTTATTACTACATAATTCCATACATGTTCTTTCATAGTTTGGGTGAAATAATAAAAATCAAGTAAAACCACTAAAGGAGGTGTGTCCTAACTGAACATGTACATGATGCTGTAGATTTTACCATTAACCAATAAATAATTACTACTAATAAATATATAAAACTTCTTTTAACTTCTTCTAACAATGAGCATTTCTCATGGTTAAGTCGTGGTTGGGGGGTCATGTGACACGTCGTGCTGCTTTAACATTCACACTAACAAGGAATTTGCTTCTGCCCACTGTAATGATTGGCCATGTATGACATAAGCTATGCCACAGCAGCAGGCACCATTAGCCAGCAGATCTACAGTAAAGAAGAGAGTCGGTGGTTTGACTCCTGTGGTAGCACATAAACATGAGGATTAATCCTTAAGCCCTTCAGCTAAGGTTCGCTACCATCATTCAGTCGTTATCAGGCTGCATGCAGCGAATGAAGCCAAGAGAGGAGATAACAGCCTGTATGACTCAGTGGTTCACAATAAACCTTAATGCCAAGCATGTTAGCAATCATCTGATCTCTGAAGGGCAATAAGTGGATGGATTATACACGGCAAAGCATTTCCTGTGCATGTGCAGCGACAAAGCACAGCTACACATGATGGTGAGATGGAAAATGCAAACCAGAGCCACCGGTTGATTTGTGCAGGTGGTGAAGCTGCACTCAAGGTTCGTAATAATGATCATAAGTGACTTTTTTACTAAATTACTAAAAGAAATCTGTTAGAACCTTCGTCTGAACACCGGCCTGGTGAATGACACATGGATCCAGAGGATGTACAGCGTGTGAACCTGCACTCACACACGTCAGAGGGCGTTTGTTCTGGGGCTTGTTTGATCGACGGTGGATCAGTTGGTGAAGCAGTAATCTATGAACCCCAGGGTTGATGGTTCAATCCCCAGTTTTCCTGATTCCTGGGTACATGTTGATGTGGCACCTCACAGGGACTGTCTGTCCACAAAATCTGATGTGAAAATGTATAGATAGATAGATAGATAGATAGATACTTATATAAATTGTGTTGCAGCATCTATTACACAGATAAACTGAACATTGAGCAACAAACACAGTATGAATTACACAGTTCGCACCACAGCTACAGTAGTACACTCTGTAAACACTTGAACAGAAGGGGAAGCGGGTCCAGCAGAACACTGATCGCCACAGATCTGGAGAAGATGGAGAAGACTTGGCACAGACTTGTTGACGTGTCTGTAGTGTAGTCTGCTATTTATAAATCTGTCTCATTTTCACTGGGTGGATTGTTCAACGATATTTGTGCCACAATATGCGTTTATACATTTTTCATATCTGCAGGTGATGAGATATGATGAGTGGCCTGTGGAGGTAGATTAACCTCCCTGCCAGCCACTCCCAACCTCTCTCTCTCTCTCTCTCTCTCTCTCGCTCTGTGTGTGTGTGTGTGTGTGTGTGTGTGTGATGCTGCAGCTCCTCTAGTCTCCCCAGTCTCCAGTAAACAGCAGTCATGGCGACAGTGGTCCAACCGCTCACTCTGGATCGAGGTAAGGCGCTCGGAGCTTCGCGTGTCGTTCTTGTCTTCAGACGTGGGGATTTTCACGCTTTGAAAACTTCCGTAAAAAACTGGCAGCCCGAGGTAGATCCAGGTGTTCGTGTGCGGCTCGGATTTCCTACAGATTCTCCGTGCGGGTCGTTATTTCAAGGCAACGCGGGCTCCGGCTGCTCGGAATCATCCCGCCTGGTCTGTGCGCGGTTTCTTTTTGCGTTAAACAGCAGGCAGGTCTGCGGGAGGCTCCTCCATCATTTATCTGACTAACGGACGCGTTTGTGTGGACACGGTGCTGTGCGTTTCTCGCCTTTTGGCTCGTTCCTATGTGTATTATGTAACCTCCTCTTTAACATCATCCCAGCGATGAGCAGCTTCTCATTCCTCAGTGCTTCGGTGTCAAAATCTACTTTATTAGAGGAGAGACAACTTTTAGGTTTGAACTGAGCAGGTGTCAGTCATGTTGGAACATTTTGCACTTCTTGCTCCACATCAGCAGATTGTAATCAAAGGATAATGATACCTTGGTGCTAAACAGCCAGTTTTGCTGTTATACAGACTAATAGCTGACTTGTGTGTGTGTGTAATTGTAGCCTGTTTGACTTAAACACATGTCTGTGCATCCTCTGACCTGTTGTAGTAATACCTCTGTAGGCATTCCTGCATAATTTAGCCTTTTAAATAGCCTCTCTTATGAAAAGCTGCTTCAATGTTACCGTACTGTACACATGTTGAAGCAGCCACAGCACTGACAGGTTTTTAAAGATACAAGTGCCCTACATACACTCCGGAGAAGCCAAGGCTCACTTTAAATCCCTGTGCTTTCTGGTTAAAAGTGTGTATTTTTAGATCTTACGTTCAGACCAAACACATTTCCGCTGGTGAAATGTAATATTGCACAAGCCTTACGTAGGAAATGGATGCTGTCAAATATAGAGAAAGGAGACACCTTAGCTATTTCCTGTGTGCCAAGTAAAGCTGCTCTCAGCTCCTCGGTCTCTTCAACGCACAAGAGAGGAATATAAATACTCTCTGGTTGAGAGTAACTTATTACTCAGGGGGTCATCAGCCATAACTGATTATTTATTACACATGCTTTCATTGCATCGCATCTTCACTAAAGTTTAGTGCTTGGGGGCAGTCAGGCTTTACTGACCCAGTCTGCTAGGTACAGAATGCATCTAAGATCTACTGTAAGACAAACATGAACATCATCCTATAGGCATGATGGAAAAGGTCTCAGCCACACTGAGGAACAAGCCTTTAAACATGCAGCTAAGAGGGACGTCTTCCATCTTGGTACAGTGTCAGTATTCAGCCTTATCTGATCTTAGTCATACGCTGGGGCAGTGATTCAGATGTGACCTCAGCCTGCATTCAGGGGCTCTGATCATGCTGTGGCATGAATTGGACCAGTCAGCGGCCGGCAGCTATAATGGCACGAGGAGTAGTAATGATAGTTTCACACAGGAGCCATCAGAGAGAGAGAGAGAGAGAGAGAGAGAGAGGCTACATTAGGCTCCAGTTTTTCATCTGCTGCCACTTTGGAGAAAACACTGTAACTGCTAATGAAAAGGTAGCAACGTCTCGTTTGGGAGAGAGCTTTAACTCCTCAGACGCTCGCTGGGAGGAAACTGACAGAGATGCTCATTTCCAGACTCCCACTCGGCTTTTTGGGTCACGGCAGGATGAGATTTTATATCACCTTCCTGTTATTTTGGGAGGAAATGGCTGTGATAAGCAAGCACCAGTGCCCCATCAAGAACAATGGATTCTATCCTGTGTGTATATTTTATGAAACCAGTGTGTGTTCTCGACAGAGTTGGCATTTAGCTACAGATAGGCATGTCCAGTGAGAGCGAGATCGCAGTCAGTGTCATTTTGTCAAAAACGTCTAGAGCATAACTAACATTAGTTCTATAATGAAGCCTTTGGCCTTTGTATGTGATCATTTAAATGAAAAAGCATTATGAGACTCTACAGCCATTCTAGCAGCACTGTGCTTGTGTTAAATGCTTTTGCATTCGTGATCCTGCCAGAGAAAATACTTACAACCTTACACTGTTAGCAGGCTAACGTTCACTAAAAAGCCAAATTGAGGCTAATGGGAAGGGCAGAACCACGTCAGTTTCACCTGAGGATAGAATCGCGTATCGGCTTCATTCTTTAGGGACGTGAACACCCGGACAAAATGTCAGGGCAAAGCACCCACTAGCATAGCACCCACTAGCTTAGCACCCACTAGCTTAGCACCCACTAGCTTAACAATTTGGACTGACAGTGGTGGCGTTGCTGCTTCTAGACGAAGGGAGAGTAGAAATAAAAACGGACTCTACTGCTAAAAACGTGTTCACATTCAGTATTTTGGAGTAAAGACACTATGTGTACCTGTAATCGATCAGCCGCATTAACGAGTGCCCGTGCAGACCTCTGTGCACCAACACTAGGTGGTTTTATTGTTGTGGCTGATCAGTGTATCTCTGCGTTACCATACATTGTTGATCATTGGGACAGGAAGGTGTCACATCACCCATGTATGTATGTGTGCGTAAGATGAATAAAACTAGGACCCGCTGGCAGACAGGCATTTTCATATTACATCTAGAAGTTGAAAGCTCCACAGGGAACTTTAAATCGATAACTTTTATTAGGATTGGAAGTATATTAAGGCTCGCAGCCATTTCCATTTATTGCAGTGCTAAAGTGTGTGAATAAAACATGCTTTTATTAATCTTTGATGTCCAAAGTTTTATATTATCTGAAGTACTAGTTCATGCTTTTTTCATTTCAATTGTATTTCTGTACTAGTGCTAAATTACAACAGAATCATCGTTCAATACCTTACAGATTTATACATAGAGAAATTGAACTCTCTCACATGAGCAAGCATTGTATGGGCAATGGTGGAGATGAAAATCTCCCTTTAATGGAAGAAACTTTTAGAAGAACCAGGTTCAGGTGGACGGCCATCTGCCTCAACCAGTTGGGGATGAGTGTAAGGCAGAGGGAGAGAGAAGCAGATAATAACAAGCCGACAGAACATAATCAGGGAGAGTGGCCAGCAGCTTCTTGGTGCCTCTACCCGGCAGGACTTGAGCCACACAACCTCCTCCCATGTTGAGGCCTGGAGAAAAAAACTGAGGATTAGAGGAACTTAGCATCTTTAGTTGATGGTTACTGACTTCCTGCATGTTCCAGTATTAGCTTAAATATCTCATAATGCTTCTACACTGTTGGTTTATGGGGAGAAATATAATACTCAGTTGAAGAAACCTCAGGGCATGTGTTTTCAATAGAGGATAGATTCTGTCTCGAGAAAGTAGCTTCTCTGTGGTGTATTCCTCCCTCTGGAGTGAATCCCTCTTCTTCAAGTGCGACCTCCTTATTGGTACGCTCGCTTTGTGGAAATACAGTTTTGAGCCTCCTATGTTAATAAACTGAAAAGCCCTGGTGCTGGCCCCCCTCTGAGAGATCACAGCGAGTTCAATGATTTGAGGCCAGAGCTTATTCCCATCACATGCTCACGGTCACACAGAGATTTGGAGGATTGAATGAGTGCTGATAAGCTGACGTCACTCATAGCTGTTGATGTGTAAACACAGCAAAAGAACGTTTTCAGTATAATTGTCTTAGAGGGACATTAGCTGGTAATTTGAGAGGATGCAGGAGAAGAGAAGAGAAGGAAGTTTTCGGTCTCTCTTTATCATTACAGCAGGAGCCATTAGGCCTAAAGGAATAATGTATTTGCCCTGCTTCAAGGGGATTGTCACAATAGACTAAATTAGAGCAAAATCTGTGTGTGCGGTGACAGGACTTGTTTTGTAAAGCCCTGCTGTCCTGTTTTACTCATTCAGAGTGTGATTATTTCAGTTGGTAATGGTTGGAATTAGCAGCAGAGTTGGTAAGGGCACCGAGGACACTTGGGTCAAAGCGACGATGGCAGATGGCAAAGCCTATTCAGTAGAATTTATTCTGACATCCAGAAAGCATCTCTCAGGGTCTCTGTCATCTGCAGAGATACGACATTTCAATTAATTGTCAATTCAATCACAACACCAGGTTCAGGGTGGGTGGTCATCTGCCTCAACCCGCTGGGGTGAGTGTAAGGCACAGGGACAGAAGAAGAGCAGAAAATAACAAGCTACAGACAGAACATGATTAGGGAGAGTGGCCAGCACTCCTCCTGATCAGAGTGGCCAGAGTTGCTACAGGTTTTCAGTAGAATTTATTCAGACATCCAGAAAAAGTCTCTCAGGGAACAAAGGTGGAGTCAGAGAAAGGTCGTTTAAGCTTCTCCTGTCATCTGCTGAGAGACGACATTTCAATCAATCATCAATTCCATCACGACACCCGTGCTTTAATGAGGCCGGCGTCCGATCTGGATGTGTTTGTCTCTGCAGGTTTGTCAAAATGACACTTCAGTCAGTTCTGCCGCTATTATAAATGGACACTATTATAAATGGTCAGTCCCCACAACAACATTACGCAGCCTTGTTGAGTGTTGAAGTCTTCATTTCCTGTCACTGCGATGTTGTTCAGCCCAATACCTTTTCTCTAATCATCAATCAAAGAGTCACTGATGTGTTAGAGAAGCTCAGGGAAACACAGGCAGTGTCATCACAAGGCATTTTACACCATTTTTGAATTGTACAAGTGATTGTAAACAAGAAATCTGAAGCTCTTTTTAAACGTGTAGAAATTATCAGTGCGAGATGAGGTAAATATGACACATTGTGCATCATAACGGTTCTTACAACTAGTGAGACTCATGATTTGTTCAGCGTTTAACCTGTTATCCAATAAATCACTACACAAAACACTGCAGTACTTGGAGTATAAATGTCTTTTTAAAGGAAACATCCTACATCAGAAGCTCAAATCACAATCCATTTATGTTTTTTTTAATCTCACAGGATTTATTTTGATCTGCACCAACTCCTTATTCTTAGGAAAGCATTTTTACAGCCCCCAGAGAGCAGGAGACTGGGGAACTTGTTGCATTCAGTTCCAACAGCTAGGAGAGTTTTTGCAAGACATTACAATCCCCCTCCCCCATTTTTCCCAAACCACAACTTCCTGTAACTGCACTGTATTTAATGTATTTATCCCTGACAGTGGAGAAATTAGATGCTTTAAATTACATCACCTCTGTAGAAAATATTTCTTTCTGTAGCTGAAATCATTTGATCCAGAAAGACAATAACATTTTCTGCTTTCTGCTCCTCTTTTGTTCTCGTGTTGTTGTTGAAAAAAAAATCTTTTAATAGAAATCCAAATTTCTGGTCTATTAACACCCAACGTTTTGCTAGTTCGCCTGTTTCCTCCGGCTCCCTTTTGTGTTAAAGTGACTCCTTGAAATTGATGTCATGAGGTCATGTTTTTGACTCAGGAAGTCGAGCAGAACGTAAGTTTGGAACCAAAGTGATTAAAGCTGTTCAAACGCTGTTGCTAGGCCACCGACAACAAAAAAATGGGCATAGTTTTGTTTCGCTTCTCAGAAATGATTCATGGTGCATTTGAACATCAGATGAAAATGTCAGTGTACATCATCACTTCCATTTAGTCTTCTCGCGACCACAGTAAACACAATCCCACTTGAAGGCTGCATACTGTAAGTCTTCTGGTCCTTTACTCAGTGTATGTGATGACAACACATCCATTCAGTCATTAAAAAGAGAAGAAATACCGCATGATTTATGGAAATGAAAATGAAACAACCTCTTTCCCAGTATCTTAAATCTGTTGTTTTTCAATCTGATTCTGAACTTATGGTACTAGAGCATAAAGATGGATGGAAATGCCAACAGTAAAATCTGTGATGCCTTTATTCTTGAAAAAAAAAAACAGGTTTTAGGAATTTTAATGTCACGTTTAATGCAAATTAACACAGTTTTTGAAACTTGTTCAGAGAAAATGTTAATGAAGTCTTGACAGTTGTGTAATCAAAAAACTTGTATTAAACTTAGCTCCTGTAATCAGTGAGTATCACTAATGAGAATAGCCTCATCCTAACGAGCAGAGGGAAATTAACTGCTGACAAGATCGCTGCTAGTGTCATCACTCTGCTTAATATGGCAGCAGTGCATTACACTGTAACTGTATCGTGATGTCGAAAGTTGCTTTGACTGGTGTCACAGCTCCTCTCAGACGTTAAAAGATGCTCTGTAATTACAGCTCAAGCCGTCCCTCTGCACATTGTAAAACTTTGATGCTGTATATTTAAGCTTCTTCTGGCAGATTATTGTGTCACCGTTCTTTAAAAGAAAAGTCTTCACGTAGACACAGCAGACTACACAGTCAGGTTGATCTAATTACATACAGACTCCTTCAGAAATATGCTAAATGTGCCAGTTGTGGTTATTGAGCTACTATTTTCACTGAGGCTGATGTAAAACCTTGAACTGTGGGATTTTGGGTTAAGGTTGAAGTCAATACAGTACAATAAAACAGCAAATGTGAAGCTGATTGCTGCATTTCTAGAGGAGCAGTGACAGGTCAGGACTCGTGTGAGATCCAGTGGTTTTACTTTGCAGCACAGGAAGGCTCAAATGCACAAGAGGCAAACAGGTCATGCAAATCAGGGTTTTCTGTGCCAATAGTCAAGAGTGGGGGTTGGTAAGGTGCAGGTAAACAGGGCGAGAGTGGCAAATGATGCAGACAGGAAGTCCAAAGAGGCAGCCGAAGATATGTAACGAGACAGAGAGGAAGCTAAGAACAAGAAGGCTGTGTTACTGATATATTATACTATTATGTATTTTTGAATGTATAAAATCACACAAAAACTAATTCTCATGCTCTATGGACTACACATAGCTGTATTTTGTGTGTTTAGGGAGACGATGGGACAGCAAAGCAATTTCAGTGAAGCTGAAAATAAAAATATAAAACACAAAATCTGGCCTAGTCAATGTAACAGGCAGCTATTTATACTGAGCTGTAGATGAGGTCATCAGGACTGTGACTGTGACTCCCCTAACTATACTGTTATATGTCATTATATGGTGTCGCTAGCTGTAACAAGCGTCTACAGCTTCCAAGGTGCCGTCGTAAACTGTGGTTTGCGTGGGTTCTAGTTATTTATTTGCAAAACAACAAGTTTGCTGTCATGGAGTATCAGACATGAACATATGTAAACATGCAAGGCTGTAGTTCAAATTAGCAGGAATGATGGAAAGCTAACACTAGCAAGCATAGCAATTTCAAAGTTTTTAATGAAGAATATAAGCATATATGTATGGGCACAAGACTGAATGTAACATAAAACAACGGTCGTCGTAATTTTAAAATCCTTATTCATTCCAAAAATAGTTCCTTCCTCTCATGTGCAGCCATACTGTCCATTTGTCTGGTGTTTGCTGAAAAATCCCTTATACGCCCTCGTTCGAAGTGTGGTCCTGAAAAATCTTCATTTGAAGCACTATGTAGCCCCCTGCCTCAGCTCAACCCATCAACCAAAAAGGAAGCGGGATACCCCTACCCCTCACGAGAATACACAAAACAGAGGGGTAGGGCATAGGAGTGGAAATGGGATTGGCCCTAAAGAGTTGGTGGAGACCAAAAACAGAGCTAACGAACAGCATTTAACTAATGTTACTTTTTGTATTACTTATTTGCAGAATGACTCTTTAGCAATATTTACCTTAATTATTATATAATAATATATATTCCTGCATGTTGTTGTCACATAGCAGAAGGTTGCATCATGTTTTCTGTATCCCTCCAGCTGAAGTTATTCATAGCTTGTGCATATAACAGGCACCGTGTGGGTGTTGAACACATACTTGCTATTATCTTGAACCAGTTCTCTTGCTGAAGCTGAAGGTATAACACGAGGCGAGTGTGGCCTTTCGCTATGGTTATGTCAGAGTTATCAGCTTGCACAAGTGTTTTTTCTTCCTCGCTTTGCTGGACTGTTGGGTAATGTAATATGTCAATCCATTGCACATCTGATTTGGGAATCATTTCCTGTTATTGTGACGTAACAGTCATCCCCTGAAGGCATCGTAGCTGCTTTACCATGGAACACAATTATCCTTCAGTGACTTGTCCCTGGGGTTTAAACTGCACACTTGTGTGATCAGTCACACAGATCATCAGATGGCCAAGTTTCACATTAAGCATGCAGAACAATGCACTTGTGGTCAGTTTTAGCTAAAATCTCTGAGCTTTATTTGAATTGCAGGTGGGAGTGAAGACATAAACAAAAGACAGAAATGTCTTCCACTGTATTATGTGCGTCAACAGGGTAGTGCCAGGTTATCTGATCTGTTTTCATGCAACACCAAGATCATACCTTGACTTTTTTTACAGATTTGCTCACAACAGTACCTCCCGTGTGAGTGGAAAATGATGTAACAGCAAAGCGGAAAATCTTCACAGACATATTTTGTGTGTGAGAGATCAGATATAACTGGAAGCGCTAGAGGAAAAATGTGCCAGCACAGAGCGAGTAGACGTTTCATTACCTCTCAGCTGCTTAGTGATCGCTACATATTATTATTACCATTCATGTTTGTGTGATTGTCTGGAATTACATTGTCTTATAATCACAGTTTCTGTGTCCCTGTGCGGTTACATGGCGATAAATCTCCAAAAGAACATGGCAGATATGGGCTGGTGCTGGCTTACAGTGTTTCTGTTATTACAATAGCCAATACTGTAGGTGACACTGCAGCATTTAGTAACTGAATTTAAACTGTTCAGCTCTTCTACTTGATGCAAAGCTTATGAAATTCAAGATGTACACTTGAAGTTACAGAGACTATATCAGGAAATGGGCATGCATCCCTTCTAATCAGCAAGATGAAAGCATCAAGAAATGTCTGCACCATCAATCTTTGAAGTTAAGTTAAAGGATCCACATTAAGATTTTTGAAGTTGGTCAAAATCCTTGATGTGGATAAAGAAAATGGTGCTAATGAGCATGTGAAAGCACAAAACGGCACAGGGAGAAACATTTCTCTCCAGAATGGCCCTTGACCTTCGCTTAATGAGAAGAAAACGGCTCATAAACCTCCCAGACAGACGCCCTTGCTGCTTGGAACGGTACCAGCTCATTATGGGCTTTTCAGAATAGGTATTTTTTGATATTGATGACCTATTCACCTTGATAGAAAGTATCAATGCAGCATAGTGAGCAAAATAGCAGCTGTTTTAAACCTCAGTGTGGTGGAGATCTGAAGCAAACCAATCACTAGATAAGTGGTATCTAATGGACATGACATTTCACAGATGGTTATAGACAATGAAAGCTTATATAAATATAAATAACTAAATGCATGCATAAACAAATACATAAAACAACAAATCAATAGAATAGAATAATTAAGTAAATACACAAATATATGAATCTGTCTATAAAAGATACATATCCACTGAAAATAAGATTTCTGCAGTGAACATGTCATGATGCTTTATCCCATTTGTGTTAAGTTAATAAGTTAATAAACTAAAAAGGTTAAAAGTTTAGTTTGGCTAGCTAACCAAAACAGTCCTGTGTCAGCTAGCTCGTTCAGTAAGGCAGAAGCAATAGATCTGATTCGATCGCACTCACGCAACCAATCCTTCTCTAGACTGGGCTTAGGACCTCCCACCTAATTAGCATACTCGCTTAGAAATGCAGAAGTAAATAAATCTTGTAATGTGCATATAAATAATAATTTTTATTTCTGTAAAATCAGGACTGGTCAACTGGGGGAATAACTAACACTGGAGGACATTTAGATTTTTGACTGGGGTTAGGTCCTCCTAACTTAGTAAGCACATGGGCACATAAAGAAAAATAAATACTAATATAAATACTAATAATTTATTTATGTATTTATCCCTTTAGTTCTGCCTTTATGTCTTGTTTCCGTATATAATCATTTATTTCTTATTTTTTACCATGTAATGTCAGTTCACCTAAATTTAAAAGAAAACACTGTTGACTGTTACAGTTTGGGTTTACTGAATGAACAAACATGTTTCCTGCTCTTTATCTTAATTCTCCACAATCCACACACTTTGCTGTGAACAGTTTTTACTTAAAATACTTTCTACAGGAAAAACAGGCCAGATAAAAACTGCTGACTCTGTGGGCTGCGAGTCATCCAGAGTGGAGATGTTGCTGTTAGAAATGTTTTCAAGCTGTGTGAAGCAAACAAAATTCAATTTACCCCCATTGCTTTGAGGCAGAACCCTCAGTCAGAGATGTCTCGCTCGGGAGAATAAAAACAAAAACTGTGTGCGAGGATAGGCACCACAAGACATTAAGTCAGGAAATTCTCGTTAAAACAACTCGTTAAAAACTATAATCTGTCAATACAACCTGCACTTTTCTTCTAACTCCTGAAGTGAAGATTTGACCCAAACTGAAGCTCAGACAAGTCAGATGGATTAAACACACACTGCACTTGGTCACTCATGAAGGCAGAGATGCAGCAGAGTGAAAACGCACCGTGAAGTGCAAAAGGGGCAAAACAAGATGATAGTGTACAAACAGGTAGGCAGTAAACAAGCTGATAACTGTGAGTTAACACCAATGACCTACACTCTGTTCTGTCCCCCTCACACATGAAGCTGTTGCTGGCAGACTTCTCATGCTACCCCTTCTACAGTATGTAGAAACAGATCTGTAACAAATCTGTGAATGTTAAATCTGCCAGTGGCGTCTCCTGGTGCAGAAAGCATGCACCATAGCATTCTAGACAGTTTCTGTACACACAACATGTTAAATGAGACTCTGAGTAGGAATAGTTTGATTAACGGATGATGGTGACTCACACATATTGTCGACTCTCATCTGCCAATGCAACTCTCACTGGACTAGTTCTCACGAGCCTCAGTGGGAAATGAACCTGCAATTTCCAGTGGATCAATATAACGCTGTGTGCTTTGTTACTGGGTGCTTGAAATAGAAACAGGTATTGGATTAGTGTGAGGCGTGCTCATTGTCTCATATGTAAAGCTGAAAGCCTTTTACATATTTTTATACTGTGTAGGATCAGATCTGAGACTGAATATCTCTAATTACAATTAGAGCTGTAACACTGCATTTATTCCATAATGTTTTGTGGAAATAAATAAATTGCATGATTATACGATAATTGATAAATTAATTTAAGGGTAAAATCTTTATCTGTACCAGTCATCTGTCTTTGTGTGGTCACAGGATAAACAAGCTGTCATTGACCCAGCAGCTTGAGTTCAGTGGCTGAGCACCAAATTACTTCATTTTCATTCTATTATGCGTTTGTAGATGGCGAGAAATGAATCAGTCAAGCCCACTGTGCGCTCACTAACTCGAGGAGGAGAGCTCAGCAGACGTCAGAGTCGTAATACCTGCTGGTGTCTACTCTTACCAGGAAGTGTTACCTTTAAACAACTGCCTGACTCATCCCTACTCCCCTTTATTCTCACTCACAGGGCTGAGACAGTGCAAATGATCCACGGATTCTATCTTTCTTTCTCCTCCTGGCCCTGACCCAGTCTATTTCCATTATCCCACCCATTGATTCGCTTCAGCGCCTTCCTCATGGCTCTGCCTTTAATGTAATTGAATTTTTTCCCCTCTGTCCCCTTGGCATGTGTACACACATGCATACACTCACACCCACTTTCTCTCCCCCTGTTTGTGCCAGATGTTGCCAGGGCTATCGAGCTGCTGGAGAAGCTGCAGGAGTCAGGCGACGTTCCCGGTCACAAGCTCCAGTCTCTGAAGAAGGTCCTTCAGAGTGAGTTCTGCACTGCCATCAGAGAGGTGAGTCACCATCAGGGAAGGAGCCGCTGCTGCGTGAACGCTGACGTGACTCATGTCATTTGACGACTTTTCCAATGCTTCTCGCTCTATTGTTTTCCTGCTCTGTTGTTTCAATCAATCATTGTTTGCAGTTCTTATTTTCCCCAGAGTTTCTGGTTGCTCTTCACCAGTTCAGTCATAGCATCAATAGCCGAACCAAGCACCTTAATATCTGTGTTTGTTACAGATTTTGCAGAACAGTAAACTCACTGAGAAATAAAACTAGACAAAAGCAAAGTGCAGCACTAATCAAAGATTCGTTCACAGATTAGCTTGTCCTCTGTTCTAACCGGCAAATTTTCATCTGGCTCCGAAACTGATCCAAAGTTTTTATTTTTTATCTGAAACAGTTTTTTTTTGCTTGAAAGTAAATAGCACAACACCTGGTGAACTGGTTTGGTGGAAATGGGGTAACAGACAGGTCAAAAGGCAGATCAGGTTCAGGTTTACACAGACAGACACAGGTTATCCACAAACAGGTCCTAATGAACAGTCGGGGTCAAATCCAGAAAGTCAGGCAGAGGATCAGAGGCAAACAAAGATAATTCCTTTATCCAAGAAACTGGTGCAGGTTTCCAAAAACAGGTAAGTCAATATTGAAGAAGGCAAACTTATAAAGCTGGGGTCAGAGGCAACCAGGTAGTAACAGGCAGCCAGGTCAGGAGAGAGAAGGCTGTAAAAAAAGGCAGGATAGCAGACAATCTGGCAGACTGCACAGGCTGGCAGATGCTTATAAAGGTGTAGATGGTTAGGTTACTGCAAACTGCCAGCTAGTCCACCTTTTGATCAACCAGAGAAAAAGCAAACAAATGTTTTATTTTAGTTACCAAAGGTGAAAAATAAGACTTATATCAATCGTACTAAAACATGCTCTCAGGTCGCTGCTGATACTGTGAAAGTCAATCCGATATTAAATTTGGAAGAATTACGACTGAAACACTGAAATCAGATTGTACATTTAAGTCAGTGTCGCATTACTTCAATCATCAAATGACTGCAGCATAATGAAAATATCAGAGATTATTTCTCTACCGAATTACTGGAGCTGAACAGCAGCACTCAGACACACAGTTTTGGCTGCATGAAACATTTGCACAGAGCATTTAAATGATCAGAGGACCAGCAAACATTATGAGCATTTCAGTAAGTTGGAAGTTTGATATGCTTGTTACAGTGAATTGTAATCAAACCCATCACTGTTAGAGACTGGTTAGAATCACATTTTACATGGATGGAGCAGAGTGCAAATCTTAAAGAGGTGTTCCTATTTTCTCCTCTGATTTCCATTCACATGTATGAGAAACAGCTGATCCACCATCTTAATGCCGTTCATCAGTAGAATACAGCAAACATGACACCACGACACCAGCTGATAAGCACAGGTGTATGTTTAGTGTCCTGTCTGTGGTGCTACTCTACAGGATTTGTAAAGCAAAGAGTTTGAAAAGCACAGACAGATGCTGCAGTGGCCTCGGTGCTGCAAGTTAATTGTAAACAAAGTGTACATCAGTTCTGGAATGAAAGCAGACTATTAGTGACTATTAGTGGACTTAATCAGTATGTCGGGGACAAGCTCCACTTAATTTTCTGGAGGGATCTGTGTTATAAATTAAAGGAGCATCAAATAAGATTTACTGCTGCAGAACACAAAATAACTAATACGTTTTGGATTGATTTCTATTAATAATGAAAGGATTTCTACATTTCTGGTTTTTAAAACTGTTGTTACTAAAACAACTGTTGAAATGCAGTAAATGGTCTTAGCTAATATTCTCTAATAATAGTCTGGCTTTTACATTTTGAAGTATCTTGATGAATGTATCAAAATACTTGTATGTATTTTGATGAAAGAGTTAATGTTTATGGTTGTGATTGGAAAGGTCAATGCATTCTTGTGTTTTAAGTCAACACTAACATTTTGTTTTATTTGTTATTCGTTAAAACAGTGATGATGGCATCATTTATGATCCATCGATCAAAAGAGCAATTGCATTAGTTGTCGTTGTTGTCAGGCAACTTTGTGAATAAATGAAATGTCATATTAAATAACAGGAAGGTGGGTGTATACTGTGCAGGAGTGAGAATCTGCATACTGGAGTTTGAGACCAGTTTGAGAGTCCAGACTGAGGTTGGGTTTAGGCATGAAAAGTTCTTCAGTTAGGGTCACAGAATGATTCTGTTAGTGTTTAAACTTTCATGCAGACATTGTGTGTAATCATTTAACCAGACCACAGGCTTTTTCTGACCCTAACCCAGAGCTGTGAGTGACAACCCAACCATAAAACGCATTAATAAAGTTGGAGTCACATATCTAAATGTTGAACTGTAAGATAAGGATATTCTAATGGGAGAGAAAACACAATGTTGTAGATCAGATATATTGGCAGACATAAATCTGTGAATTGTCATTTATTTAATAATGAACGTGTGATCATTATGTTGACAGGGAATGTGCTCTCCTCTCACATCTCTGCTCTCTGCCTGGCACATCCTGGCATCCGCTGCACTGACTGGTCTCAGTGTGTCACTGGAGTGCAATGACAGTGATTCTCAAAAAACCCTCTGAAAAGGACATCAGCAGCAGCAGTAGATTTGTTTTGCCAAGAGGCAAAGTTGCAGACCACTTCACCCAGAAAGCGGTGGCTAAACACGGTCACCAGGGAAACCACTAGAGATGCCCTGGGATTAGTGGGCTGGATTTAATGGCAGGGAGGCCAACTATGGTTTATAGTCGATTACAGGTTTGTGAAAGGCGATGATACAACGGCTTCTATCTGTGGTGCTGAGCCAGCTGGAGGACAGGCCGTGCATGCTGACTATGGCATACTGTAGATTATTGGTGTTATAACAAGGAGCATTAAAGGAGCAGTTGTGGTGGAGAGTCATAATTCTCACCAGCTGCGTCCTCTGATGCACAATTTATGTCAGAAACAATAAGGAGATGGACTCAGTCAGGCTGGATACGAAGGCCTGAAGAGCACCAATCTTTGCTAACGTGTTTTTTTGTGATAAGAGAAAATATTGACACCCACAGGTTCCCTTTCCTACCAGAACTAAATATTTTCAGCTTCACTTTTGAAGATCGATCTGTTTAGCCCATTTGCTGCAACTTAAACACATACGGTTTTCTTGACGTTACTGCCAACCATTTGTCAAAAGGTTGTATTTTGAGTTTCAGTGTCATACATTGCAGTTTACAGAGCCTGAATAATGACTCGAGAGATTCTTAGCAATCCATTCTCAAGAACAGTTTCCCCTCCATTATTTAGTTTTTTTGCTATTATACAAGGATAGAAGGTTAAAAAAGAAATTCTCTCTTGTGTTTTTATGTGGGAATTTCAGTTGTGAGACTTTGCAGTGGTGAGAAAACAGCAGAATCCACATTATCATTTTCACCTTTTCGTTTTTTTTCTTATTGTTTGTCTTTTGGATCTGAAATCTCAGATGTGTTGGTTTCCCACTGGCACATAAATGCACCACCCTGGAATCTAAATGATCTCCTCCAACCACAAAATGATAGCATGACTTTGACAAAAATGTGCATTGTGATGGAAAACAAATCTCAAGCAATTTTGAAGTATCTGAAAGCTAATTTTTGAAACACAATAAGAGTAATGTGACTTCAGCAGCTGTGTGAAAGAGGAAAATGCGTCCACGTCCTGCCTTTGAAAGTACAATTCCCTTTGTAGCAAGGAGATTTTAAAATGCAAAACACTGATATAGTCCTTTAGGGACAGCTTCTCTGCTTTAAAACATTTGATTACTGCTTGCTAACTCTCCACTCACCCCAACCAGTCACAGCAGATTGCCACCCCTGCCAAGGCTGGTCCTGCTCGAAGGTTCTTTTGTTAAAGAGTTTTTCCCTCCACTGTCACCTAGCGCTCGAGAGGTACTTGCTATATATAATTCTATATAGTTATATTGTTACGTTCTGTGATGAAACTTTTGTAAAGTGTTCGAGACAACAAATGTTGGCTGCTAATGTTAGCAGTGTTAGCTTTAGCCATTAGGCTGCTGTCATGCTGCTGTTAAACATATCTAATAAATGATACATTGATTTTATAATTTAGAACAAAGTTTCAGTTGATCTTGTTGGTCCTGATAGTCCGGTCCTGGTTCTTAGTTCTAGTCCACCAGAGAGTTGGTGCCAGGTTGGAACCAGTTTTCCTATCTGAGAGCTGGTTCTTTGGCTGTGGAAACACAAAGGGGTGGGAAAGGTTTAAAGGTGGACACGCTAATCTTCTCCACAGTGTACAAACATTACAGCAACCGATCCTCTGCTCTGCGTCAACAGAATTTAGCGAACATGAATCATCCTTGTTAAGCATGATAAACTGGATGTCAATACGAAGAAGAGGAAGAGCCTGTTCAGCAGAGTTTGATGAGCTGGTTGTCTTTTCCCACCATGTTCATTGATATAGGGGCATAGGGAGGGGCTCCTGTGTCACTGCGTAAGCCTGAATGAGTTGTCAGGGCCAATCGACCTTGCAAATAGAAAAGGCAGGACACAAGATGAGATGACTGGAACAGCTAACCATCCGGAAATGACAGACAGTGGGAATTTGCAGTATACTGGGTTAGAAAGTGCCATTTGATGAACACAGGAGAAGCGATAGCATCTTTCATCAGCTCGAATGTTGCAGCTGATTTTCCAGTTCAGCAGAGATTTTCAATCAACGTAATTGACTTTGTTTTCTATACAAGTAAAAGCATGCATGAAAATTTGTGTTCATCCCACCGCAGTGCCTGTGCCTCCCACATCACATAAGTTAAAGGATGAAAGGTACATGAGGTCAGTCCGCTCCGGATCAGTGTGTCCCCAGTGTGTCAGGATTAGCGCTGTTGATGGGAGTGTATTGTTTCGTCCTTCGTCCATTTCCAACATCAGCCATGCCCCCGTCCTCCGACTTACTAGAAGAACGAGGAAGTCATGGCTACTAGCAGCACTGTCACATCAGTTTGCCCCTCAGGCATCTTGGCTGTGTGGCATGTTCCATGTAGGCGCCAGCACCGATCTCCTGTCAGGAAGATTCTGTGTTTGTGTTTTACCAGGTTCGTCTGTGGTGAATCAGGCAGGAAGGAAACATGTAAGAGAGGCTTTTCAGGAAAGGACAGGCTTACAGACATGTGGCGAAAGCAGAGACAGAAAGTGAATTGAAAAGATGCCCGTAGGAAAACTGGCCTTTTTAGAGCAAAGTGCCACAACAAGAGGAGAGTAACATTCAAAAGCACACAGCTGTTTGTAGCCATTTGTCCTGTGTTATTACTTTATTGTGCAGCAGACTGCATTCAAGTTCAATACGTAGAGATGCTAAATGTGCATCTTGTTTTGCCTTTTTACATCTGTTTAAAAATGGTTATTAAATTATTTTAAAGCCAGACTACTGAGTCATTTTGACAGTAAATTGAGGTGACGTTGGATTTGATATCTGTGTCTAAGTAGCTGAGCACTGGGCACAGAATTATCCCCTAAACTTACTGTAGCATTTTAACTTCTTTCAGCATGGTTTTGCTTTCTGGCCTGTAACTATGCTGTTTTCTCAACCTACTTGCACCAACGTAGACAAATGGTAGAACAACAAACACAGCAGTTAGCTGGTGAGAACAGTGGAGGATTCAGCTGCTAGAGATCCACATAATTCCTCCAGGAGGCAGTGAACACAACTTCACATTTGCCAGGTAGCCACAAGCACAACTCACACTGAATGTTACTCCATGTTTGAAGGGCCAATAACTATTAGTTGTACACACAGTTACAGCCAGCACTGATCCATATTACTTGATTGAAAGGTGCTAGAAGATAGAGCTAGTTGCAGACAATATAAATAGGTATAATTAGCAGCTGCAGCAGAGGATAACCGAAGGAAAAAGGAAGCCACTCGACAGGCAGATAAAAGGAAGAAACATTTTGGACTCCAGACTCCTTTACTCCAACTGCATCAAGGCTAAAAATGTAGAGTTGCACTCTCCAAAAACTCTTTTGTCTTTGAGATTCATGAGCAAACAAGACAACAGACGCCCAGAGATATGTCTCCCCACTCTGACATCTCATATGCTATAAGTATACATCCGTTTGATGATTCAGTGAGTCGAGGCCTTTGTAATGTTGCACTCTGGTACCTGAAAGCTACCAGGCATGTTCGCTTCCAGGCAAGCCGCCCCGGCTTTGACGACAGTGAGAGGAAACAGATCATTAAAATGAATTCCTGAGTCACTGTATCCAATATGACATCGTGTTGAGTGAGTTGGTTTTGCACCTTTTTTTCCCCTTGTGAGATTTGTACAGGATCATTAGTCTGATTAAAATTTGATTGCCCATTTGCTCATTTAGCTACAAGTACAATTGTGCGGTAATGTTACATCCACTTGTGAGATTAAAACAAGCAGATGAGCTTGTACTTGAAAACCTGTCCAGTGAAATAATATCATCTCTGCTGTAATTGATGAATTCTGTCAAGTCGGTTGCACCAGCTCCTCTGAGACCTCTTGTAATGCAACAGTAACTCTGTGCTGCAAACTTCCACTGGTGAAACTAATACACAGTACAACAGGAGGATAGAGCACTGAAAAGTTCTGAAAGTTCTGCTCATTTTCACATTTTCCTCTTTATCTGTTAATTGTTTAACTGTCTAAAAATCTCAGATATTAACTGGTGAAAGGTTAAACACAGAAAAACTAGTCACTTTCTGGATTTTTGTTCCTTTTTTAAAAAGATGTAAATGCACTCAAGAAACTTTGACTTGACTTAACTACTGTCAATCTTTTAGGTTCCGCAAATTTGAATTAAGTTGGATTAAAGCAAAACTTATGAAATAGGTTTTGTTTTCAGTAACAAATTTTAATAATCAATTTCATGGAACCTGGAGCTTTTGTTAATAAAAATAAAGGTGTAGTGTCACAGGTAATCTGCTGTGTGTGCTGCCGTAAAAGAATCCTCTGCCAGTTCATCGTACATCCTGCTGTAAAATGACAGTAGGCTGAAAGCTTTTAAATAACACAATAATATTCTGGATATTACCACTTGGTCACATTTTCATAAAACTCTCAGAGTGCTGGCACTTAGATCCCCAAAGGTCTAAAAGACATATATTACCTGGAAAGGTCGCCTGTCTGCGCTGATTCTGCCTGTCTCAGCGATTAGGCAGAAAACCTTTTTTACCCAACTGGATCAGAAAAGACCAATTCAGGCCTGTCAGTGATATATTACTGCCTGTTCTGCAGATGTTTTGTGCTGTTTAGAACGTTTAGAACCAGATTGTACCTTCATTTCCTGAGCTTATTTCTTTAAAACGTGCTGTATATGCACACATGGCCATGGTGCAGCACAATTATTGAGCTGAATTATGTTAAGACTAGCATTATATTAGGTTTAAGACTGGCATGAGATTCTATCCTCAATATTCTCCCCCCTTTTACCTCATCTGCTGCTGATTATTCCAGGTCTTTTGCAGAAAGTCTTAATAATGCAAAGGGATTTTATGTTAGAAGTGAATTTGCATGTCCCCGCCTGTGTGTATTAGCAATATGGATATGATTTGCATGTGTACAGTAAATACAAGTAGACATTTTTTTGGAGCAGTTCTCTTAGGTGGTAAAAGATCACAGTAAGTCTGGGCAACATGTGTCTGCACAGCCACCTTCACGCTTTCACCACTGTTTGACTAAATGGACCATTAAAGTTAACCATTATTTTATTCTCTTTACCTGCTTCAGGTGTACCAGTACATGCATGAAACCATTACAGTGAATGGCTGTCCAGAGTACCAGGCGAGAGCCACAGCTAAGGTAAGAACTGCTTCGTAGGTCTGGCTCAGTGAAAACTGTAACTTATGAGTGGAGGACTCTTTGTTAATCATTTCCATATGTTGTGCTGGACAATGAGTGAAATTAATTCTACTCCTCCTATTAATTGTATGTCTGTGTAATTAAGCAATAACACATGAGAGTGACGGGAGTGAGGTGAGAGGCTGAGAGCACAACATGCAAGTGCTGTTTTGCTGCAGTGCCACAGTTTCATTATGGATCTTAAATAGTAACTGAGACATGAATATTAAGTTTAACAGTTTGTGTTAGTTTGTGTTTATGCAGGGTGTTCGCACTCAGCAGTGGTGGTTTATGTCCCATCTAAAACAACTTAATATATAAATTAAAATGAAGTTTGAAATGAACTCACACTGCAAATCATGCAAACATAAAGTAGAGAAATATAAGTCCAGCTAGGATTTATAGGTGCAGTACCAGGAACTGAAAAGCTGAAGGGCAACAGCAAACTTGTGCCTCCCTGTGGATTCACCCCTGTAAATTATGAGATGATAATCCCAAATAACTCCAAATAATTTCCTTTTTACATAAATGATAGTAAAAATGTGATGTTACATACAGACTGTGTTACAAACAGAAACGGCAGTGGGGTTAATCCATTCAATAGATATTTTGTTAGTTTAAGTTAAGTATGTAAGTTTTTGTGAGAATCTGCAAAAAGCAACACTGTTACATACGTGTAGTGGAGTAAAAGTACAATCATTAGTACCTCAGGTCTGCAAAGTACTTCATTATTTACTCCCTCTGAATAAGCAGCTCATTGTGTTAGCCTTGTGCTTTTAGCTGCAAAGGCTAATCTTGCTAATATTACTGCTAACTGCCCTGTGTCGATGTGACGGATGCTAAATTAGCACAAACAATAGTCAGTGTAAAATCATGTGGTCAGAGGATATGTATGCTAGGACTGATATGATTACATTTTATCCATCCCGTCTCATCTCCATTATTATGATTTTACTTATGTCACATGCAGAACGAGCTCTTCAACGTTAAGTGAAAGTTAAACAGTCTTTATTTACCAGTCGTCCTTGAGCTGAGCTGCAAATCCACCTGCAGTTCCACATAACGTTCTCCCTGAATCTGAATTATCAGATTAGCAGCCACCAGATTTTCATCTAATCTTTATTCAGCTTTGCTCAGACCCATAAGACCCACATTTCATTTTTTAGCACCACTGATTGGATGAAGAATTATCCACTGAGGTTGTGTTGTGTCATGATAAAACATGCATTTGTTTTGCTATTATCACGTCTGACAGGTTCGCTGTTAAAAGATTGATTTCTTCACTTTGTTCACTTTAAAGTTTTTTATGTGCAGTCAAATCCAACTAAGATCAGCTATTTCTTTAGAGACTTTTTAAAATTAAACTCTCTCATAATTCTTCACCACTGTTTAATATTCAACCAGATGTTTTTGTTTCCTGCCGTTCAGCGAGGAAGGACAAAGCTGATCTGAGACCTGTCCATGTGCAGAGAGAACGTTAAATAGACAGAATAAGCACATTTTGGTAATAAAAAGGAAAAAAAGAGCTTGACCAGGTCGCAGGAGCTGGATTTTTCATCAGGCTTTTATGAAGGACAACAAAGAGAGCGAGCTTGTTTGATTTCACGTGGAGAAGAGGAGGATGAGGAGGATGAGATGAGAGCACTCTCTGGTCCTTCAGCACCGCATTGTCCAGCTGGGTCCGTTCCTCTTCAGCACATCACAGGCAGTGGGCGAACGACGTGAATAAAAGAGGATGATGAAAACAGAGCAGTGTGTGTGTGTGTGTGTGTGTGTGTGTGTGTATGCAAAGATATTGTATAAGGCTTCAAGTGATCAGTGCTGCTGACCGTCTTATCTCTGTTGTTGGTGTTACTACTCTGCTTTGAGCACAAGGCTGTAACTGCTATTAAAAGTTGGTTAAAGGTCATTTGGGTAAATGCAGTGATTGTGGACAGCACCTAGAAGTGCAGATACCTGCAAAGTTCACTAATTAACACATTATGAGCTCTATTTTCCTGCTGGAGTAATGTCGGCGAACATCCAAGGACAGCTCCTATCAATTTCCGTTAGCCTGGCTGCACCTGCTTTTGTGATTTCTTTTAACTATGGACAGTGCCAGGCTAGCTGTTTAAGCTACAGCATAATTAAATTAAAAGTTAAAAAATATTTTCCATCACATCTAATGGCTAAAAATAAAGTTTTTGCATGTAAAAATTATGTTTTAGGGGTGATTAGCCTAGCTTAATACTGTTAGCGGAGCCAATATCCAACCTGGTTGTGTCTAAACTTCAAGAATAATTTAATTAATTTAATTAATGCTCACTAACTAGTTACATTACATATTGTCTGATTATTTATGTGCACATATTTCTTCTCCTTTCTCATATGATAAAAATGTGTATAGAAGGTGATTAGCCTAGCTTAAATAGCTATTGTTAGAGTAACAAAGCTAAGCTGGCGCTATCCAAAATTAAAAACACACCACCCTGCACAGTTTGTTGTGTACATGTACATGTTGTTTTCTGTTTGTTTTGTCTTTTATTATTGTTTCCCAGTAAACTATGCTAATCGCCTCCTAGTGTGAACATACATGTGATTTTTCATCTATGTTTTGGAAATGTACATTATTTATGTCTCTATCTGTGTACAGATTAAATTACCAATCTTTATTATTGAGCTTTAGAGGATACTACAGGTGTATGTGTTTATGCTGGGAGATTGGCTGATTGGCTTAGCTCCTAATTGACACAATATCTGTTTATAACTTTTAGCAAAAAGCAAAGCACAGCATCTCCCAAGATGGATACACAAAATATGAAGAAAACACTGGCTGTCAGCAGTCATGTTGATTTTTTCCAATTAATATTTGGAACATCTGTTACTTGTCGAGTTGGTTTCGATGTCTAGACTTTACGAAGACAGTTGTGTTGGAAAAAGGGAGTGTCTGCCTCTTTTTTCTGAGCCTGAAGCAACATTAAAGACCCTACCTGCTTTTCTTCAACTTAAAGTTTATTAAATTATTGTTCATATATCTGTATTAATATTTTATATGCTCTGGGCAATTAAGCCCACAGCTAGTGGCCTGAGCTGTGGCAGCCTCTCAACGGGAGGGTGATGTTTTTAAAAGTTTATATCTTTAGAGCTATAAAGATGTGTTTTACCTGAACGACAAGATTCTCTCAGATTTTTTCATTATATAAATCAAATCAGCCTCTAATTCCCGGCTGGGGTCCTTCTTACTGATCCTAACTGAGACAGGGAGAGAAAAATACAATAAAGGCAGCCGATGGAAATTATATGTCATACTCAGACAGTGTATGTCTACCTTGATAGTATCCTGCAGGAGGCTTTTCATTTAAAATCCCTCCTGTGTGCGAAAGGCTCCGACCATCTGCCACTTTGTTGTTTCGTTCTCAGAAACTCAGATAAAGTTGTGAAGGTCGATGTGCTGTGAGGCCTTGGAGGCGACGGTTTGTGTGCTGAGGAGCCGCATCTCAGCTTCACAGCGGGACAGGAAGCGAGGGAGGAGCAGGGGAAGAAAAGGAGAAGGAGCGGGAGGTGGAACTGGTAGAATAAAATAACCAGATTAAAACTGGCAGTAGCAGAGGAGCGGGGAATGAGGAAACCAGTTTGAGGAGGAATGAAATGTGAATATGAAGCTGCATATGAATATGAAATAGAGCAGAACATGGGGATGATGCTCGAAGGAAGCGTCAGAGACCTCAATGTGTCTGCTGCCGGGAACGTAGATACACATCCGCAAAAGCATCTGACAGAACCGCCCCTCCTTTACTTTTTCACCTCCCTCATCCTGATCTACCTCAAAGATTATAAGTGACGCCAACTTGACAGCAAAGCACCTGTGGCAGTGCATCCACGGATCAGACGGCACAGGATGTCTCCTTCTCTCTTCGTCTGCCATTAGCTTTCCCAGGCCGGGCTAACAAGCTCCTGGCTGCTTTGTTCTCACCGTACAAGGAGCTCTTGGTTCAAAAAACCCCACAGTCAGCGAGCAACTTCACACAGCTGCTAGAAATAAAAAGAAAGAAAGAAAGAAAGTTGTCTGGCTGCTCCTCCAGTCTGAACTTGGATGTGTTAATCCATGTGCTTAGGATGCCAGAGAACTTCTCACACAGTCTAAATCCCCAGACCTGACTAAATTCGCTTTGTAATGGTTCTGTGCAGGAATTTCAAGAGGATGAAAATACTGCAAGACTTTTCCTTAAACCACAAGACGTGTTGACATGAGTGTGCAAAAACCGCTCATAGTGATACTCAACAAAAATGTGACTTTCCTCTTTTCTGCTTCAGTTACCTGCCCTACTTTGCTTTTCTTGGACTCTCCTCATCTGCTGTGTACAGAAGAGGATTAGGGACAGAATTCTGGCTTTAATCTCAGAGTTTTTTGGCAAAAATAAAGCTGGTTTTAAAACACTGATTTCTGGCTTGTGGTATCCATGGATCAGAAGTGACAGGATGTCTCCTTCTCTGTTCGTCTGCCATTAGTTAGAGTGAATTCTGAGCTTAAAACACAGAATTCTGGCTTTAAATTCAGAATTATGACTTTTATCAGAATTTTTAAGGTCAGGAAAGAAACAAAACATTATTTTCTCAGTATGCAGGAAAATGTGCTTTATTTTAGAAAATCACCCACAATACACCCACATTAAAAACAAGCAACTTTGTCTTGACATTAAAAAATAAAAACTTATTTTCTTAATTTGAAAGAAAATATGGTGAAATTTAGCAAAACTTAGCAAAAGGTCAAACGTCTCATTCCAGCCAGTACGTCAATACTAAAAACCAACATTTGTCTGATACTGTATATAAGCAAATGTAAATTTAAATTAAATGTAGCCTCTAATGTAAAGCAACTATCTTTAAATAAGGCTATGAACACTCAAAAAAATCTAACCTTGACTGTAAATAATATTTGCTTTGAACTGACACACTTATAAATCATATCAGTAGAAAGCAAATGTTTTGCTGCCATAATTCAGTTTTTGCACAACCTGAAGCTTTTTGTTTTACTTTAAATCAAGGTTTTCTTTTTGTGTGTCCCCTATAATTTACAGAGAAAACTATCATATTGTACTTGACATAAATGCAGATAAACTACTACTGGAAATAAGAAGAACAGCAGACAGTAGCTGTGACCTCCAAACCATCTCAGATCATTAAATTAAGATTGAACTTTTCTCTTCACTCATGTGTTGAGCTCTGAACGAGCTCTGCTAATTCCTTTAATATTCAGGCCTGTGTTTGCTGCCTCTTATTGGAGTAAGCAGGATTTGTTTGCAGTCAGAGAGGAGGTGTACGCTGAGAGGCTCAGTTTACACTCCTCTCCTTTGTGTGCTGTAATGTCAATACCATGATATTCAACACAGTGTGTATAAAATGTTGTTTTTGTCAGAGTTTGCAAATAGTTATAGTGAAATTATTGATGATTCAGTGTTTATTCACCAGACACGTTCTACTTTCTCTTCCTTCAGGCCACAGTCGCAGCCTTCGCAGCCAGTGAGGGCCACTCGCACCCGCGAGTGGTGGAGCTACCCAAGACGGAGGAGGGCCTGGGCTTCAACGTGATGGGTGGCAAAGAGCAGAACTCACCGATCTACATCTCCCGCATCATTCCTGGCGGTGTGGCTGAGAGGCACGGCGGCCTTAAGCGAGGAGACCAGCTCCTGTCTGTCAACGGTGTGGTAGGTCCAGACACTCACATGTAGATGCAGAGTATGAAGAGTCGGTGTATGGATTGGAGAGGTTGAGCAGATAAGCCTCTTTGCCTCTATTAATTATTAAAGTCTCTTTCCAAAAATATATCCTCAACTGAGAGAGTTGCTGTTTTTAAAAACATATCAGAACCAGCTTGCTTTAAAATTCCAACCACTCTCTGTGTCTCTGAACCTCCCGCAGAGCGTGGAGGGAGAGCACCACGAGAAAGCGGTGGAGCTGCTCAAGGCGGCCAAGGACAGTGTGAAGCTGGTGGTTCGCTACACCCCCAAAGTGCTGGAGGAGATGGAGGCTCGCTTCGAGAAGCTCCGTACGGCCCGGCGGCGCCAGCAGCAGCAGCTCCTCATGCAGCAGCAGCAGCAGCAGAACCTGTCCTCTCAGCAGAACCACATGTCGTAGGTGAGGCGCTTCATTGCTTTAAGGGTGAGGGGTGGGACGCAAGAAACACAAGATGCAAGAGAAGAGGGTGGGTGAGGGTGACGGTGGCCAAGCCCTGAAGATGTGATTGGCTGCTGCCGAATGTATGTAGAGTAGGAATGGGACGATATAAACGTGAACTGGAGAACGTTATGTTAAGAGGCGTCTCTAATGTTTTGGACACTTCATTTAATGTAAATAGGGAGGCCAAAACATTAGAGACACCTCTTAACATACGTTCTCCAGTACGACTCCAGTGCCTATAAGGACCTTCATAGAAGATAGTTTCTACTTGTTGTTGTGCTGGATTCTCTTAGATTGTACAGGTGGTCATAATGTTTTACCTGATCGGTGTGAACTGAAACACAGTTAACATCTCATGACTCATTACTTTATCTTACTTGGGTCAAAATCGCTATCTGATGACGAATAAAGATCAAATCAAGACAAAGCAAGATTTGAGTTTTGTATCAGAATTGTGTGCTACTCTAGGATCCACAAATACACATACAGTATAACAGAGTACAGAGTACGACAGTAACATACCTCATTTCCCAAATGAGCACATGCAGGGCCTCAGGCTGAGACCTCCCAGCTGTTCTTCTTTCAAGGTGACCAGGGTCAGAAAAAAGCTGTTACAAATGCTGTTTACTTGAGTTTCCAGTTGATTGAAAGTGCTAAAAGAAACACATTTTTCAAACGTGTATCCAAGAAATACAAAAGGTGATCGGCAAAGTGGAAGCAGCTACCTCGTGTGCAGGTAGCAGGATTTCCATCTCTGCCTGAAACCTCAGTGGTATGTTTTACAAACTGAGCTGATGGCCTTCGTGCAAACATAGCTGATTATACTGCCACTGATTCTCCTGTAAGTGCTGTAAATTGTTCAAGCTTGAACTGATTACATCTGTGACTCATGCTCTGCAGGTTCGTGGATAAGCCTGCAGTGTCTGATGGAAGGTTTACATACTCAGCTTTAGACAAAGTTTAGAGCAAAGCTCTGCACCGCCGGTCAAACTAAACTCAATTTCTTCCATGAATCTAAACCGCAAAGCTTAAAAGCAAAAAGAAACTTTTCAGACACTAGTCAGACCGTGAAGCTAAATGATATCATACGTCTAATTCCGCCCAGACGTATCGGAGGCGGGCATGTGTCCAAGGTCTCTGTGACACTGCCCGTTTGATGCTAAATCCCCCAAGCATATCTCGTCTCGCACTTGGCACGGCAGAGCTTGGGAAGGTATTTGGGAGCTTGTAACAGTATGTTGTGGTGAAGCTACAAACAAGCGACTGAGCAGGGATCATGTTTTATCGATGCCGACCGCAGAGGCTGCCGAACACACACAGCACAAGAAGGCAACAGAGCTGTAAAAGAGTTTAACCGGTCCTCATCTCTCTCATTGTCCTTACTCCTCCACATTTCTACTTTCACACGTTGACAGATGTCGACTTGAATAAGAGCGTTGACGACTGCTTTGATCACCACGTCAGTGAAGTTATCAGACGATGATGTAAAAAGTCATTAAATATACATTTTTATCCCTTTTCTCCTTAAGAGTAGTCTTTTATTTTTAAAAAAAAGTAATTTAGCTGTTCAGGCAAGGTGACCTGACTTTCCCTTAGAACTCTGTGTAGTGATGCATTCTGGTTAAAATGAGGCTTTCTGCAATTTAGTACAAGGTACCAGAGTAAACTCCCTTTAATGGTTGCAAAACGAAGCATTTACAGGGTCTCTCTTGCATGAATAATCTCCATCTAACACACCACATGCTATTAAGCATGGTGTCAACAGTGCACAAGGCGATCGGCGACCTTCAGTACATACACACCTTTTCTTTTAACCATCTGAATAATGGATAAAAACAAATAAAACTAAATTTAGCTCCTTTCTGTAATAAAGATAAATAAAATAAAATGGACGCTTAAAGTTTAGGAAAAGCAGTCGTATTAATAAATACCCTCCACAATAAAAGTCTGCTAACTGTATTAGTATTTGGGGAGTAGAAACAACCATTAGAAACATTAACAGATGGAAAGTCCACTTTCAAACATCAGCATTCAGTATATGTAAGACTGAACTGTCTTTGCGCTCGGAGGCATTGCTCTCAGCTTGTTTCTGTGTCTTTAACGATTCGCAGGTTGTTCCAAAAGAAGAAGAAGTGAAAGAGAGCGAAAAGGCGGATCTCAAAGATCATCTGTTTGTGTCGAAGATCCCAAAGGAATTTCTACTCCATCACGGATGAAACCAACAAGTAGAAGACTCTTTTACTTACTCTCTCCCTTCCAGTGTACCACAGATTACTGAGCAAAAACAGAGAGTCCTGAAATTGGTGCTTTGAGGGGGGCTAGCACTGAAAGTCATTTTAACTTTGTATTCCCTTTTATAAGTTGTTCTCCCAGTTGTGACTCTTACTGAAACCGGTTTTCTTGTGTTAGTTTCGTTTACAGTCATCCATTTTTGATTGCTTACCCTCATCCTTTAGGCTGTGGCACCTTTGCCATTTTGCCATAGATAACATTTGTACAGTGGTGTTTCTATTGATTCTTCAACTGGTGCTTGTGTCTCTGAATGAATGACCATCGATTTCTCAGTTTTTGTTGTCAGATTTGTCGTGTTCGGATAAACGTGAACTCTTTTTTAACCTTCTATATTGTAGCAAGATAAGATTTTGTATCTTGTAGGTTTAGCAATAACACCCATTCTCCAGTCTTACATTTCACCACTAAATTCATAATTGGATACGTACAATGAGAGTTTGTAGAAAAGGTGCAAATGTAACTGATTGTAAAGCAAACTGGGTCTTATGCACTGTAAGGCAGCTTCCAAGGCCAAATCTTTCCTCTGTGCCATTTAAAGAGATTAGAAATTCACAGCTGGCAAGTACAATTAATGTGCAATAACTGCAATTATAACAGACTCCAAACTGACATTTAGCAGTCAATAGAAAGTGATATCAGAAATACTAACTGTGTTCCCGACAAACAGAATGTCACAGTTCGAATTAAATCAAAATATATGTGCTAGATTTATGTTGATTTTATAGTTTATGGGATCAGAGATTTAACATAAGCTTTTATTGTTCCTTTTAAATATTATGTAATCTTTCCTACACTTGCAGATTATTATTTAAAATCTATTTGATGTATAACAGCTGAATGCTAGTTCATGTACAGTAGATCTGTTCCTCTCATTTTATTTTATACAATCATTGTGAAAAGTTATGAGACTGAATGTTTAATCTCCTTTTTATCCTCCGTATCTGTAAGAAGAATCTGTTTTTAAACCATCAGAGTAGCATCTAAGGAAGCCCCTTACCACCATAAGAAAAAAAAGGAAACTTATTATAATGAAAAATAAAATGTAAGTAAAAATTATGAGATTAATACAAATTAAGTGAAACATGTGACTTAAAACCAAAAGTTTGACTTAAGTAAAAAGTCGGAAAATAAGGGATGGTGAGTCAATATTA
>OMLM01017095.1:57793-95618 GCA_900302695.1 Helostoma temminkii | reverse complement strand
AATGATCTGAGATAAACAGTCAGAATTATGATATACAATATATATAATTATATATAATTTTTTATTAAATTTTCTAGTGTCAGAAATGGGCTTCCATAAGCACCTGAACTCCAGAGCTGAAGTTTTAATCTGCCAGATCTGTATTTACTTTTCCATCATCTCCATCTTCGGTGCTAAGTGCTCTGTGTGGCAGTTTTTTTGCACTGCACTTTTCAGAGAACGCTCGTTTGTCCGTCCTTGTGTCTCTGATACCAGTTTTCTGTTCGCTTTCGTGTTCTGTAGGTGGCAAATCGATCTTTTTTTGCTTCATGCTTGTGTTCTTTAACACTTTGACCAACTTTAAATAGTTTCCCAAATTTAAATATGTCCCAAGGAGAGACCGACCAGATGCAAATGAAGAACAGCAAATGAAAAGCTCTTAAGTTGCATTTGTGTTTACTTTAAAACAGACAGGATGAATTAGATTTATTGACAGTAGGGTTTTCATTTTCACCTTTAACTGTTTCTGATCTACATTACATCTAATTGCACATATCCAGCAGAACAAGTTTCTTTTTAAGTGCAAAATACTGTATGTGTCACTATTCCTAATTACCTGACAGCCAAGTGGTCACTTAATGCCAAACCTTTGTATCAAGTGGCGTTAGGTGTCAGGATTTATAGGATATTCCACTCATTTTTCAAGCAGAACATCTTAATCTGACAGATCCCTTTTTGTATCTTTAAATCACAGGTACTCTTTCTTAAATTACTTGCATTTTTGAAGCTGATGGTCCTGTACTTACCCTAAAGATAAAAAGATGACAACAATCTGTTGATATGCAATTGTTATACATACTATATTTGTATAAATAAATCTATGTGCTTGTGTACAGTCAACACTTTGTCGTTGATTTATGGTTTCCAGGAATCTGCGAATGCTTTCAGACAACGTTCATGTTCGTGGTATATTTGCACTAGTTGCAGCGTCACATTTAGAAAACTGAAATTTACTGAAGAATCTGAGTGAAACTGGAAACAGATGCTATGCAATGCACCTTGTTGGAAATGGACAAAGTGAATGAGATGGGTAAGACATGTCTAACATCAGGTTAGCACTGTCGCCTCACAGTAAGAAGGTCCTGGGTTCGATTCCCGGGGTCGGCCAGGTTCGGAGCTAGTGCTTAACTTTGCACCAGTTCTTTGTGTTTCCACACCCAAAGATCCAGCTCCTGGCCAGGAAAACTGGTTCCAACCAGGCACCAACTCTTTGCTGGACTAGATCTAAGAACTAATTGCGCCAGGGATTGAACTATCATGACCGACAGCATCAAACAAAGCTTGTTGTAAAGATAAAAATCAGTGTATCATTTATTAGTTTTGTGTTAACAGCAGCGTGACTGAAAAAATGGCTAATTAGCAAGCTAGCAGCTAAAGCTAACACAGGCTAACATTAACAACGGATGTTTAGTTTTAACAATAAAAACATATCAGTGTAACTGTACATACTGATTACAACAAGTAGTGCATATATGTTGGACTAGTTTTTGGATGTGAGTTTAGACTTGTAAACTCAGGAACAACACTTGTACAGACACTGAAATGGTTGTTGTTGAACTTAGCATTAGTGGTGCTATCAAGGCAGAGGCTCTACATTGAAATGCAAATGCAACTGGATCTTACACAGTTCTTAAGTTAAACCAAGTTTAAACCAGCACTAGCACTAGCCCTGAATTAGCAACACGTTCTTGTTGGTCGAACAGGGGTACCTGTGGCCCAGAGGCGTATTTCCTCCATAGACTTTAATGATAAAAAGGACATAAAACTGCAAAGTAATACTGTGGAGCTTTTATGATGTTAACAAATCAGTTCACTTGATGTGCAGCTTCGCACAATGTGCTGTTGATTTTTGGGAAGCGTGCACATCAACATCTGCGCCCCTGCTACCTAATCACCTCTTGACACCTTTCTCTTAAGCATCCCTACACAGAAACTAGGATACTAGTATTTTCTTGATCAAATTTACAAAGTACTCTCGATACAAACCAAGACCATGTATGTATTGAGTAATTTCCAGCATAAATAAAGACCTAGTTACAAACATACTGTACTGAGTGGAGTGATTAAACCATTCGTAAATGTCCCTCTGAAGCCTGGGCCAGGTATTCAGCTCTGTAACAGAGAGTCAATAGCCTTTTGTTAGCTCGATACAAAGAGCAGACTGTGAAACTAATAAAGACACTCTTGTAAACAGTGCCAACAGAGGCGCAAAAGCAGTTGTTGCACGTGGCTTTTCATGCAATAAAATCCCCAACTCTCGATTTTACAGCAGATGACCAAAGACTGACGTGACAAAACTGAAGAGAGTAGGTGAGAGCAGTGACAAATGCCTCACTCATGTCTATGGGTGTTGATCAGGAGCATCTAACACCTGTAGGATCATATAGAAACCATGTTTAAAGTGTTGCACTTTTACAATGACAAAAGATAAACTAAATATGTATCTCCCAAAGGTTCTGTTAAGTAGCAACTGGACTTATTTCTCAGTTCTTGAAGACGTTGCGCCTTCCACCCTGAAGGCTTCATCAATTCTGGTATATTCCATACCAGAATTGACAATGTTAACCATAAATTTTAAATGAGCATCGCTTGAGGTTCAGTGTGTAGCTGAGACTCTGTTAACTCATCAGCTTTAACCTACATTGGATCAAATGTGAGGATTTTAGTACATTTTAATAGAAATTTAAGCAAATCAAGGACGTATAATAATATTACATCAAGAACGATACCTCTCAGTGCAGGATACACATAGGTATTATATTTATAATCTAGTTCTCCCATGAATAATCTAAACAATATGTTACATATAACTGAGTTATGTCACTTGAAAGTAAATATTTTAAGTTGATTTATTAATAGTTCAATCAACTTAAAATATTTTATTTCAACACACATGAAAACTTTCCAAGAAATCAACAACCAAATACTATATCATTTTAAAATTATACGAGTTTATGACATTTCCGGTAAATTATCTTTAAAAGACTCTTAAAAGACATTTTAGCTAAAAATGAGGAATAATAGCACGGTAGCTGGGTTGTTTAAATGTGTGGATGCTTCCTGTTCTCTAACCCTTTTAAATGTACAGTATTTGTGTATTTAATTGTGATTAAATGCTCTAAACTGAAAATAACACCTGCTTATTTGTCTAAAAACACTTACTTTACCTTTTCTGTCCCTGCACTTCTTTCTTCGACAGATTTCACCAGGGGGCAGATTAATTCACTGAGATCAGTACTCTCCTCGAGTGTGAGCAAACACTGTGATCTACTTCAAAAGACACAACATCAGGATGATCAATCAGAGACTAGAAATACATCCCTGATGTTTGAAGATGCCTCGTATAGGAAAAACACCCCTCTCTTGTGGTGTCAGGCAGTACTACAGTAATGACTGCGCTGTGTTGGCCGTCAGGTCAAGTTATGCCCAACCTCTGTCAGGTTTAATTGGAAAATAGTGAAAAATATAAATAATATAACAGGTTTTTTGTTGTTTTTAAGCTTCAGTGACCTCAGCGACCCTGGTGTGAATCCTTAGTGAGTCCATCAGAACCACAGAGTACCTCAGTGACGTTTGAGCATCATACTCAGCCTCGGAGGTCAATGAAGTACAAGATGCTGCTGGATAATCCAAACTGCTTCATAGCACAGTAGCAGAGAGTTCTGATAAACTGCAATTATTTATTCATGGATATTTTTATATTTATACACGGTATAAAAGCAGGGTTTTTATCAGTAATTCAATACTTTTTCTAATACTTTTTTACTGAAGTAAAGCATCTGAATACTTTACCCCTACTTAAAGTAATTTTACTTTATATTAGCTTTTATTTTGCATCACAGTTACCCAACAGTTATAGATTAATTCTTTGCTGATTGAAACATTATAAATGTTCTATAAGGTAAAATCTCTCTATACATGGTGTTAGGAAGGTTACAGATTATTACAGATTATTAGTTACACAGTTAAAAATATAATAATTTATGTGATTTAACTACTTTAACTTTACTTTTTAACTTTACTTTTTGCTGTACAGTAATGTTAGAGCCTAATTTCATGAGAAAAATAAAAATATAATTTCCAGCGATTAAATTTGTTCATTGGTGGGAAAAAAGATGCAAAGCAACAAAATGAATGTTATATTCTACACATTCTATAAGCTTTTGTTTTCTAACTTAATTGTATGTAACACCTTATCACTGTCTATGCATTAATCTCTACATCACACATATCAATGAGACGCCACCAGCGTTGACCATGGATTTGATTTGGAGTGTCATGCTACAGCTAACCTGATTCCCAAAAGCTTTAAGCAAAAAGACTGTTGGTGTTATCAGCAAACACAACATTATTGTCATAAATTATGGGATTGTCACAGAGAAATCAGCATTTAATTTTTAATTAATTAATTTTTAATTTAATTAATTTTTACTTTGTTTTACTGTTGTAGCTGCTCGGGCTCCTTAACTATTATATAACACCTATTATATATATACATATATATATATATATATACACATCAAATGTGTGATATCCTCTTATACATTGAAGATTCTTCTGTACAAAGTATTACCTCCTGAAATTCAGTAAAATAAAAGTGCAGCCAGAGTAAAATACCAAAATAAAGGCATTTGAGTAAAGATCTTAAATAATTGCACCATTGTAGCAACAATGATATTTAGCTAAATTAGTATTGATATCATTGGTGATAAGAAACACAGTGGTCAATGAACGAGGAGAATAATATGTTGAAACATTTTCATTTGATGGATGATCCCAAAAACTGCTGTTTATTCAATATGATTCAAGGATTTGATGAATGATTTTTTTAGAAATCACAGGGTATTATATATTTTAAAAATGTGTTGCCTCTAATTATTTCATATAAACCTAAATAAAAGCTGCTTACTTACATTATGATAAGATGTTACCAGTATAGTGTGACCTCCATCCACTTCAGCCACAAATGAAGTTCAGTTAGAGCCATTTGTTCTGAGGCCTGGTGTTGATGGTGTAATCAGCGACGCTAACGATGACTCACATTTGGTGAGAAAGAACAAACAGGTACACACAGATACACCTCCCCCTTCAAACACACTCTGCTGCATGAAAAGTAGAGAAAGACGTGTGACATGTTTATTTACACCTACGTTAGTGCATTTTTTATCAAGTTCATGCAAAAATATGTTTAAGAAGAGTAAAATGCTGCTGTAATGACTGATGGGCTGCATGAGTAACTCCAGCAGTGTCTAATGATTAATGCCATCAGCTGACCTTTTAGTTTCTAATGTCGCCTCCCCACCTTGTTAGCTTCAGACAGTCCAGTCCAGTCTGTCCACTTGTCTCACATAATAAATGACTCTCCCTTTCACTTTGATTAAACAACCTGTTGGAATTAATCATTGAGTGAATAGACATGAATCCGTTTTCTTAAATGTGACGATGACAAACTGACCAAACTTTGCTTTTTAGCTGCTTTTCATCTTTAACTCACTACGTGATTAGTTACTCTCACTGGTGTTGTTTGTCTGGACTGGTGTTCACCATATGTCATCATATTTAGTGTGTGATTTTATGATTAATGACACATGAAAATGTTTTATACAAAACAGTAAAACATTTAATGGGCACATCATATTACAACACTGCATAAATACCGTTTCATGTTGGAATAATGCAACATTTACTATCATTATTAAATATGTCTCAGATGGTATAATAGCATGTATAGAATAAATGAGCATTTACATATTTACAATCTCATGTACAATACAGAAGCTGCCACAGTTGCTGAGTCTCCTTCACGTTTGCATAAAAACTTCTTGTTGCAAATGCAGCCGGTGTTTGGTAACAGCGCAGCGTCCGGCTGTGTGGCAGTATTCCCACGTCAAAGCGAGGAGGATTCCTTCACAGGACGTGGTAGACGGGCCTGGATCCTGGGCTCTCTGGCGTGCAAGGCTGTGAGTCGGAGCTGCCAGGGGAGAAGGTGGCCACGTCCCTCAGGGCGGCCGCTCCGCAGCTGGACTCAACCGAGGACAAACGGTCCACGATGCTGGAGAGACACTCCAGACTGGAGGCGCCGGCTGCTTTATTGTCCAAACTCTCTGTAAACAGAGACAGATTTCAGTACATGATACCACATATGAGCAGTGTATATGACTGGAAAAGTCATAAAACACTTTATATACATTTGACATGAGGTTATTAAAATTAAAAAGTAGATTTTTTTAAAAATATGATTCTATTTTTCTAGTTACAGAAGCAGAAACCAATACATTTAACTGATCTGCCATCGGGTTATTAAGTTTTTAAAGCACTATTCCAGCAAAAGAGCATGTCATATTCATATCAGATTGATGTTACTGTCAAAAGGTCTCACCGTTCTTTGCATATGAATAGCTGCTGCTGTAGTTGGCATTCAGCTGCTGCCACACAGGACTGTTGCTGTCAGTCTGGAAGGAAAAGCAAAATACATTTTACCCTTGAATTCCTGCAAACACAGATATGATGCCTTTATAATTATATTTGGAGAAGGTAAATGTAGAAGGCAAAGGCGCAAAAAAGCACCAATGCCCTTCCTGATCTTCTGGGCAGACTAATAAATCCTGAATTCCAAAGTTATGGGCTTCTTTATTTCACGTCCACCTTAAAGCCAAAGTGGCAGCGTATACACTCCCTTCCCCTGCCTGGCTCTGAGCGTGGCCAATCGATTGTATCAGTGGAAGCAACACCGGTTTGTGCAAGATGACACTTTCTCCTAGTAAATCTGCAGAAAATCCTGGCAGCGGTGCAGAACATGCAGTCGGGATGGAATGCAGAAAAGCACCCAGTTTTTCCTGCCAGACTTCAGTAAGGTGGATTTAGTTTGGTTTATTGGGGCTATAAAGTGTCCAGTGATGGGAAAGCCATTACTTCTTCCAGCATTATGAGTTATTCTATATTAGCTGATACACTGTCACCTTCAGACTGCATCACACTGAGGACAAAGATACTTATAAGATTACAGCTTTATGCAGAAGTGTGACATGGAAACATTTTCTATTTTCAAATGAAATACTCTACATGTTAATGAGAAACTGGGATGACGTTCAGGTGTCAATTCAAGGTTCTGAAGATCTTTTAGTCCAAAAAACCTGGGAGTTCTGTCCTGATGAACATGTTGATGGTTTCACAGTCACAGGACTGAAACTTTAACACGCAGATCAGAGGTCTTACCATGCCGTCAGAGCAGCTGGACAGCGGGCTCCCAGGCTCGGAGCTGCTCTCTCCAGGTAGGCCGTAATAGCACTCCACCTGCTCTCGCAGCAGCTCCTGCAGGCTCTCTATGTACTGGATGGCGTTGCGTAGGATCTCCACCTTGGGCAAGCGTTGGCTGGGGTTGGCCGACGTGCAGCGCCGCAAAGCCTCGAAAGCGTGGTTGACCTTCTTCAGCCGTCGGCGCTCGCGCATGGTAGCAGCCCGTCTGCGGTCCACAAAGCTGGACTTGCGCTTGCAGGCCTTGCAGGCCCACTGGAGGCAGTGTCCTGGCTGGTGAGGGGCTCCGGGAACCCTGACGTGCTCGTCCTCCTCGGAGCCAGCGAGCTCCATTCCAGGGCCAAACTCCATGCTGTCTGGAGATGAGGCACACGCTCTGTCGTAGTAGACCTGGGATGGCGAGAAGACGTCCATGGCTTGTTAAGGAATAGAGTCCGAATGGACAGAGAGATGGGCGCAAAGGAAGGAGGGTAGAGGACTGGGGTGAGTGAGGAGACCTCTGAGTGATGTGAGAGGTCTGTTGCCCCAGGCCCCCCTTATATGCCCCAAGGCCAGAGCCCAGGGCCCACATTGGTCAGATCTAATTACCATGGCCCATTGGCCCAGCCAGAAGGCAGGCAGGGGTTAGCTCAGCTCCCTCCCTGCCCCATCCCAACCCGTTACCTCTCACCCCCCAGTACCCTGCAGAGTTTCCCACATCTGCACTTACTGGTGTTTTCCCACTCATCACTTCTCTTCCCTTCCAAGAGCCTTTCTCCTGCAAGGCTATGCTGACCAATGCAACGCGTGGGAATGTTCCAGGATTCATTTTTAAACAGTCATACGTGCGTCAAATGGCCTTCAGTCGTTGTCTCATAGCTGACAACGAAAGTGACACTTAGCTATGAATACACAACATTACAGATCGTCTCTTGTTTACCCAAACTGAGCAGAGAAAGAGGGCGACCACTTGTATGTACAAGTGCGGGGGCCAACTTTTACGGCGAAGACAGCAGCGTTGCAGATGCAGCCCAGCTGCAAGGGAAGGTGTAACATTTCAAACCCTGCGAGTTCACATTGGAACGGCAAAGCCCCTCTAAACACCCTGAGCTCATCAGTGAAGGTGCTGCGAATGAGGCGACCTGTTTGCCAAAGCTCATTAAAGCGGTAATTACACAATTGACACCACTGTGCAACTCTGAAGACCAAATTTTAACCATTAAAAGCTGAAGCCACAAGTCAAGCACTTCACTTCAACACACAGCAGATGGTCATTACAGTGCAGCAGTTACTTTTCAATTCAAGTGAAGGTCTGAAGGGTTTGAGGGGGAAGGTTTGGAATTCCAGGCTGGTTGACTAATCTCAACATGTGACCAGTAAAATGTCACTTTTTTACAGTGTTTAGACTTTTATTCCTGTATTTTGTGATTCTGCTTTGTTGCATCTGTTCTGTAAACTAAAATGTGCAACAGCAAACTACACTGAGGTGAAGCTGAATTGTTTCTCTATTTGCACAATTGCTCTTTTTCATCGTCAGATCGTGTTCGGCTCCTGCAGTTGGACCCTGAGCAGCGCACTGGGTAACTGGGTAATTGTGTTGTTGACAGCTTACAAGGATACAATGCGGATATTTCTCACAATGTGTCAAAACGTTTGGCGAGCCCCCATCTCTGGGAACTGCGCGCACCTAAGAAAACACCAGTACCTGCTGCCTCAGTTTGCATTAGGCACAGCTGAGGAAGACATCGGCTCGTCTGCGCTTGTAGCCGCTGAGCAGATCAAAGGCTGAGAACAAACTTCGACAATGAGAAAACCTGGCAGCGTCCGAGGGCTAATTGAGGCTGGAGTTAGATTGGCGCAGCACATGGTGTTACTGGGAATCCACGGAGCTGATGTCGGCGCAGTGTGCGCGCAGGGCTGTGATGTGACGTGCGCGCTCGTCTGGTCTCTAGGGAACTCTCCAACTTTGCTGTTTTGTTGTTCTCAGGGGTCAAAGACAGAGTTAAGTGAAGGGCAGGAGGTGATCTTTTATGTCCACCTCACTCACGTCTGAAAACCTTATTTCTTCCAAAGTGCCTCACGCTTTGACTTAATATGCTGTTTGTTTGGCGCAACACCAGCAATGAATCACCTTCATTCCTGCACAATAGAATCTAAAAGAAAACCTCTGCCTGCATCTGCTGTTCTGCTGGAGTTTAGTGTTTCTCTGCACAAACTTAATGTTCTGAGGAGAAAACTGATCTGTTAATAAAACACAGGCAGATCTGCTTCAGAATTTGTGAATAGCTTTTTCCCCCACACACATAAAATCCAAGTCAGTTTTACATTCCCCCACAAAAAAACATTTTGAGTGGCAACACCATTTGTTTGGCAGGGAGCAGGAGAAGGTGCACTGCCAGCGCTTCTGCAGCGAATCTTCTCCTGTAGCTGCACATTCAAGGAAAGTCTGGATAAATCAGTGTCTGGGATTATCCCCCTGCTAAAACAGCTCGCCTTTCGTCAGCTCTGACTTTTAAAACTCAGCCTTCACAGCCAAATTGGGAATTATATGGTGTCATCAGTAACACACAGAAATCCATGCGAAGTCAGAGAGAATCTGGGCTCGTTCCATCGCACATGCTCACAGAGTGAGGGAGTAAAAATAAAACAGGGAAAACCCAGCAAATAAAACTTTACAGCATAAAATGCTTTATGCTAACAGAGCTGTTTGTGTCAACACTGAGCTAAGCAGTCCAGGTGATTGTCGGCGTTGGAGCTACTATTCTGCTAAAATGCAATTGTCACAATAACGTTGCATCAGATGCACAGAAGAGCTGAGAGTGAAGTAACGCTGCAATTAGAGACAGTGAGTGAGAGAGGAGGCAGCAGCCCATTAAAATCACATTACTGTTCGGAGCGATCGTGTTTCTGTCTGGTTTCTACTGAAAACTGGAGGTTTGGGTAAAGAAATGCAAAGAAGAGCCGCTATGAAACATGTGGTGGAGCAGAGGCTCAATAGATTCAGGACATGTTGCCACAACATTAAAATTCAGTATAGTCATTAAGATAAATGATGTACATGGACTAATAAAGAGACTCTTAATGAGAATCATGTCAAAAACGTCACACAAGGTTTAGCTGCTCAAAAGACCTGAAAGAAAAGTCATTAAATTCAATTTAGATTTGAATCTCTAAAAAAACCAAACAGGAAAACGATGAGTGATGTTTTAAAGTAGAACCTAAAGGTCTGTAGAGTCATTGCTAAAGCTGAATTCAAGCCTTTTCTAAACCTTCCAAACTGTTTTGTCTTCGCTTCATGTCACACTTCATGAGGTCTTTAGCTTCTGGTGAAGCTTAAACATGTGCGACACGTGTGTCTGCAGGCCTCAGAGATGATGCAGAGTCCCAGAGGTCAACCAGGGCTCTGTGTCATCCACAGAGATCTGAAGAAGCCCAGCACACCTCAAACATCATGAACACACACACACACACACACACACACACACACACACACACGTCAATGCATGACAAACAAGACTCAATGGATCTCCATAACATTAGCATCACGTCACGCGTTTTAATAGCTCGCTTCGCCATGAGTTGACGAATCCGGTGATGATGAATTAAGACCTAATGGCTCACATAGCTCCGTTATCCCACTGGGCTCTGCCCAAGTTTCCATGTCCCTAACATATGATAGGAGAGGGGAGCAGAGGCAGGCTGTGTTTGCAGGCGACTCGAGTTACTGTTGTGGGATCAGGACTGCTGGAACAAAGCGCAGAAGCTCAGCAGCAAACTATTCCAGCGCAGTTTAGACGGGTTTTATGGTCTTTTAATACCCGTGAATGGTGTGGGACCTGGTGGAGCTGGATTCTGTTGATGTGAGCCAGAGATCCAGTGATCCGAACACTAAATTCATTTGTTTGGAAGAAGATTTTGCCTTCGATTCCACACTGAAAGTAGATACTGGATACAAAACTAACACAAAGCCTCCATTTGTGAAGCAAAATAAAACCAAAAGAAGTGGAGGGGTGAGACCTTTCCAGCATGTCCTTGAACACTTTAGTGGAATATAGTTGCAAAAGCTATTTATTATTTTCTTGGTCAGTTATGTACAAATATTTAAATACAATCAGTTTTTAAAGAGTTTGTCTTCAACTCAATACAAAATAAATAAATCTAAGCATCACATTATTATAAAATATGTACAAATCTGCTGCTCCCGCTGTACAAATGAAGACTGCATAACAATTATGGAAATAACTTAGACAAACAATGGAAATTAGCAATTTTAAAATAGTCGTCTTGTCAAGGTCTTTGCTAATGTTTCAGTTTTCAGACACGTCTTTCTGGAGGCTGATTTTCCCATCGTTGGTGATGCTGTCCACGATGGAGGACAGACGCAGGAGGCTGGAGGACGCAGGGGTCTCACTGGTTCCTGGAGACAAAACAAAACCTTTGATCGCACTTAAATCTTGTTTGATTTGTTGTTGTTGTGTTGTTTGTTCAACGTGTATTAGTTATTTACCGTCTCTCTGGTTTATCATGGCTGTAGTGGAATGATCGGCAGAGGTCGGCCACGTCTCAGAAGACTTCTTCCAGTGATTCTCGTGTCCGACCATCTTTACAAACACACATCAGCCATTACTACACATAAATGATTGTGTCTACTTTGGTGGATGAACATTGTTTTAAACCCCCAAACTAAAAGGTAGAAGATAAAGATGTTATTGATGATGTTATTAGAAAAAGAGCCATGTTTGTAATATCACACTGTAAATAAAAATGTCATGATGTCATTATAGACGCCACAAACACATCATTAAGTGATCGTGATCTTCTCATAAAGATTCTCAGAGGTTATTTATAGAGGTTGTGCCCATTATTAGCTTACACTGTGTTCTTTAAAGTTATGTGATGATCCATTTGGGTTTTTCTCCTGCTCATCCAACGTTTGCAGCAGCTCCTGTAATCTCTCAATGTAGCTGATGGCGCTGCGTAAAATCTCCACCTTTGGTAGCCTCTGGTTGGGGTTGGCCACGGATTTCCTCTTGAGCGCGTCGAAGGCCTCGTTGATCTTCTTAAGCCTCCTCCTCTCCCTGAGTGTGGCGGCCTTGCGTCTGTCCGTCGGCGCCGACTTTCTCTTGCAGATCTTGCAGGCCCACATGAGGCACTGGCCTTCGCAGTGAGCCCGGAGGGCCTCAGGAGCAAGAACGTGCTCCTCCCCGCTGCTGTCCCCTCCGGTCTCGGGTGGACCATTATCCTGGCTCGGGGACAGCTGGCTGTCATTGTCGTTGTACAGGGGAGACACCGCCATATCCAAGTGCTGTAGTGATCCATGATCCCCTTCCTCCAAATACCTCAAATCATTAAAAAAATAAGTGTTGGTCTCAAAAAGGTCCATCATATTGTTGCGCTCCTCTCTCTGTCTGTGTTCACAGTGGGACTGTGGCATTTAAAGAGCAGCAGGGACACAAGTCACCAGGATTATATATAGAACGTGTAACTCTATCCAACACTTTGGGTGTCATACTGCATCAAGCTACGTATTCAATGGATCTTTACAACCAGCTGACTTTGTGTAGGAAATAAATATACATTAAGACCTCCAGAAGTTATGGAAATGTCACATCAGGTTTCACAACAGGTGCTTTAAATGTCTGCATCCAGACAAAATGGCTGCCTCCCACCACCGACGGCGAGAATGGAAGAATTAGAGCTGAACTGAATGTGCGTGAATTTAAAGAGTTATATGTGTTGTAAAATACAAACTTTATGGTTGTTAAAGTTATGACTAGTGGCTTTATTAGTGCTTCAGTTATAGTTTATCGCTGCATTTGCTGCCAGCTGGTGGGAAGTAACTTTACGACTCTACAACTTTATATGAATTAATGTTGTAATGATGCGATCCACTTGGGATTACATGACACCCACTAATAAATGAAGATAAACAGAAACAGAAAACAGTGAATGTGACCACCTCACCAGGCATCTTGTGGTGTATAAGTCTGTAATCTTGTGTATTTTCACCATTATAGCATCTCCAGTGTTTGTAATGTATATACTATATTTTGTGTTTGCACACCAGCCCCACATTTTATTCACATCATGGCATGTCCACTGAGAGCATAATGTCATTCATAAACACTTGTGCACACATGCCTGCTTTAACCGGTGGGAATGTTATGGCCAATTGTACCTTACACAAAAATCCCAACATAAATAGAATGAAATGTGAGAAAACAGCTCTGGAAATGTATAAATAGAAACTGCATCTCAAATTCATGAAACACATAAAAGCATTTGAGGAGGTGCAGCCTGTGGCATTTTTGCAGCAACCTGAAAGCTCTACAATTGGAATGCGACAGAATCCTATTTCTGTACAGTATGTCTGCGTGACCTTGGGTTATGACATGAAAAGCTTGGACTTATGAGGCAGCTGTGCTCACTTCTTCAGAGAAACAAGTGTTCTCATGCGGCTGTGTGACTGTCAGCTTATTTATTCATGGAAATACAAATCTGTTAAATTCACAGGGACCTTGAGATGGAGCAACACTCACAGCTGAAGGTGTGTGTGGTGTATACTACAGCATGCTGGTGCACAGTCAGCTCTACCCTCCCTTCACCCACAGCTACTGTTACACTTTGGAAAGTACTTTTCATTATTTGAAATATTATTGCCGGTCAACACTGCGTCTCATTTACATAGACATGACTGTAATGTGTCATACTGTACACACAAGCGCTCCCTGTATGACATTCCCAGTTCCCAGCATCTCCATGTTAAATTTGAGTTTGGCATTTGGCAGATGCTTTTATCCAAAGCAACTTTTTGATTTCCAAAACAAAGAGACACTGAGTAAAATCAACATAAAAACACAATGCAGTGATTTTCAGATGTGATTAACCCACTGTGGTAAAGTGGTTAAAGCACATTTGGCTGCTTTAGACTATTTTTCTTTTTACCTTAATATTTCACCTTAAAAACTGTTAACCATGACAGTGTTTGGTCTTATTTTATTCAGTGCAATCTCACCTGTCTCATTTTGACACACTGTCAAACTGTATTAACAAATTAACAAAAACACCTATTTTACTTACTTACTTATTTTACTTGGCCAATCAACACAATTTTCAAGAAGAATAGAGTTTGAAGTTTGCAATTGTTGACACAAGTTATTTATTTATGTCAACATCTCAAACATTTAAACTGAGAAAATGTAACCAAGGAAAAAATGAAATCGATGGCAGCGTTGTGTCTGGCTTTAATGCAGTGCCGTCTGAGGGCCTGAGGGGTATTGTGCTGAGAGGATTGATTGAAGTGAACTACAACGATAATGTTTGTTTAATGTCCATGAGCCCAGGTCCGCTCACTCAGATGTTTGCATTTTCACATACAGCTCATCTGAGTGAAGTCCGAAGAAAGTCAGGATTCCAGGGCCAATTTAAACCCTCATATTATAAAATATACTCATATTACTGACCTGTTGCCAGTTAACCTAATTAGTTGTCGTTGTTAAAGAAAAGTTCCCATACTAAATTGACTTGTTCTTATTCATTCTGTAGTGCATTTATGAGGTCAGGCACTGATGTTGGACGAGAACTGGCTAGCAATCTCCTTTCCAGCTCATCCCAAAAGCACTCAGTGGGGTTGAGGTTAGGGAATTTGCAGGCTAGTCAAGTTCCACACCAAACTTTTCAAACCATGTCTTTATAGCTTTGTGCACTGCAGCACAGTGGTGTTGAAACAGAAAAGGGCCTTCCACAAACTGTTGATTATCACAAAATGTCAGATTATGTTGTATATTTTTAGCATTTAGCTCTAATAAGTGCTATGTGTACAACATGTTCATGTCCAAATGCTTCCTCACTGCTAATCCAACAGTAAGTGTGGATGTGTCGGAAAAAGGCTTCAGTTACACCAGAATCTCCTCCTTTATGTAGTTCCTCATTTATGTAATCTAAATACAACTTGCTGTATTTGCTGTCAGTGCTGCTTTCTCATCAAGGGGTGAACCACTATTCACATATTAGATTAATTGTTACTCCAGATGGTTCTTAAATAAAATATGTGCCCAAAATAAACTTGAATTCTGTCTGTAATATTCGTTCATGTTTTTTGAGATGAGTTCTGGCTGTACCCTGATTGTGTATTCCCTCCCCAGGGCTCTACTGTGCATCCTGAACCAAACCGTAAATTCCTGTCGGTGTCAAGAGGTTGACACTTCAGCTGTCAGGGGGAATCATGGAATAGCCTGGGTAAGAAAGTCAAACTGGAGGGCCCAGCCTCTCAGGGAAGGAGGGGGAAGAGTAAATCTGTAGAATAGGAGGCAGAGCCTTTAGCTATCAAGCTCCTCTCCTGTGGAACCAGCTCCCAGTTCATGTTTGAAAAGCAGACACCCTCTCTTTTTTTAAGACTAGGTTTAAAACGTTCCTTTTTGATAAAGCTTACAGTCAGAGCTGGTTCAGGTGACTCTGAACCATCTCTTAGTTACACTGCTATAGATTTAGACTGTTCTTGTAATTGTTTTGTGACCTGTTGTTCTTTTCTCTCTTTCTTCCCACTAACCCCAGCTGGTCGAGGCAGATGGCCACACACCCTGAGCCTGGTTCTGTTTGAGGTTTTTTTCCATTAAAGGGAATTTTTCATCTCCACTGTTGCCTAGTGCTGCTGGGCTTTCAATATAATTTTGTTGTATCGTTAAATTCTGTAAAGTCTTTACATTGTAAAGTGCATTGAGATGACTTTTGTTGTAAATTGGTTCTATATAGATAAGATAAAGTAAACTGAATTGGAATTCAAAAGTGGATCTGTATCTAAACAATGAACCTAAACACACATTGTCTTATTTAAAAGCATTTATTTTTTAGTGTTTCTATGGTAAATATAGATGTGGTAATTTTACACCAATTATGTAAGAAATTGTTTGCCCTAAGAAATTTACTTTTTTAAATACAGTGCTACAGTTAGCAACACTTAGCTTAGCTTACAGAGTGGAAACAGAGAAACACCTAAATAAAGATATAGCAACCAATGGCTTGCTAATTGGCACGATATAGTATCTTGTTCTTTTTAATCTGTACCAAAGACTCAAAAGTTGTAACAATCTAAAGCTAGAGCTAGCAGGAGATTAGCTTAGGTAAGCATCAGGACCAACAACAATTTTTAGGATAAATAATTTGCTCATTTTGTAGATTTGTTTCTATCTTGGCTCAAAGTTTTATACCAACTTTATTAAAGTATCTTAAAGATCTAAAGGAATCAAGGTATTTTATTTAATTTATTTTTTGTTGCTGTTGGTTCTTCAGTTTTTGACAAATGCTGTAAATAAATGTATTTTAAAAAGATCAGGCTCAGATCAAATCTGGTATCCATGTCAGCACATTTCTTGGTGTAAAAGTGTGTAATTATTAATCACACTTACAAAACATTGGTAATAGCTAGCCTCACTTTAATTCTGGTTGTAGTTTAGTTTGCCAGTTTCTTCGAATCCTGATTTTTTCTCTCTCATTGGCTCATCTCACCCTTTCAGAAAGTTTCTATGAAGTCTCATAAAGGAACTGGCACACACAGGTCATGCCCGTGTGATTTTCTCCTACTAGTGGCTGTTAGAATGAGGATCCAGTTAGGACTAGTGCTGACATGGGGGTCACAAACATAGCTGATAATGAACATGAACTGTAGGACCTCTTCGTTTCTGGCTCTCCTCCCCCTCCAGCACTTCCCATGGCTTAACTGGACCTCCTGCCTCAGTCAGGCTGCACTCTCACTGAGCAGTTTTAGAGGAAATCCTGAGCACCGTGACGGACACACTGTGTATAACCCAGCTCCACACCTGGGATATGAATTAGCCAATCAGGGGTTAAGTACTCTGGGCATGGGCCTGATGACAATGCCTCACCTGGGATCACAACCTTTTGACCTTCAGGGTCTCCAGTCTACTGACTCAGACTGCAAAAAGAGGCCAGTGTATGAGCGGAAAAGAAAGTTCATATCTCAATAGAGCTGTGGCTCAGACACAAACATTTCATCATATTTTCATCATAGATTCATTCAAAGAGGAAGATGGATGGAAGTTGCTGCAGTATCTTTATTGCTGTTTTCACCTTTTTCTCAGTTTGTAGTATTGATTTGACAAGAGCTGCTACGCAAAAAGACGTCTTTATAAATCACCCCCACAGTGAGCTAGCCTAGCATATTAAATCCACCACATAGACCTGCAGTATGTGGGCTGTTATGAGCAGAGCTTCACTACCCGGCTGCCTAAAAGCCCATCAGTCATAGATGGCAGATAGGAGTCCTTCATTTCAGAAAAAGGAGAACATAAAGGCACTGGGCAGCAGCCGTGTGCACTGGAAGACCAGAAACAAACACTGCAACAGGTGGTGACCATGAGCAGAAATTCCTGCTGATTAGCTAGTTTCATTACCAGAAATCATTTTACATGTCACACGAGCACAGGCTATTAATAGCATTTCCACAAAGTCTTATAAAATAAAAGCACAAAGTCCCATCATCTAGGTGCAGCTGTCCAAACAATATCTCCAAAGGGATCAATAAACTACGTCATTATCAATACAGCAATAACTTGTAGTGGAAATATAATTTCCAGGACATTTCTACAATGGGTGTTATCAGTTAAATTCAGAAAACCAAAATAATTTTAAGGCTGAAGGTGAATTTGGGGGTTTTGGTTAAAAAAGGACCATTTCTTTCACAGATGAAAAGTCCCCTTGCAGGAGAAGTGTTAAAGTGTCACACACTATGTTTGCTTAATGGAGTAACAAAGCTCCAGGTCTAGAATTCCTACGAGTGTTTCTGGACAGGGCTAGAAGTGTGCTACTTGAGACCAGTCTTGCACAAACAATGGCTCCCCTCCTTGGGCCGACCAAGCTCACAGGCAGTTGTATCACAGGCCCTAACGTCGGTACGATAGCATCTCCCACTGAAAACACAGCTAATCTTTTTGGCCTGGTTCCCTCGAACTCACAGACTAGACTCAACGGTGTCAAACAAAGCAGGGAGTAACTGTCTCTCGATCTGAGCTAACAGGCGGCTCCTCTCACTCGTGCCTTGAGCTGAGGTTTAGACGAGAGGCTTGGGTTTCAAAGGCAGTAGGGGAGGGGACACTGATGGCATCTGCCTTCTCTCTGGTGGACGACGCAGGGATTCAGTTCAAAGGCCGAGCGGCTGAAATGCATCAATTAGCGAGGGAGGGAGCTTGCTAACTTTGCCCATTTGCCAGCCAACTCTCTATGACCTCAGAGCATTACATTATGAGGTATGATGAGAGTGCTGCACACTGGTCAGGCAACGTCAATAGCCCTTTGTAAATGGACTGGTACTGACGGACAGGCTTAAAAGGTTGGTCTTGCAAATGGGTGCAAAGAAAAATAACGAGGAAGAAACTCCAACGAGCAGATTTTAGCAGCTGTTCGCATGGCTTTGTTTCAACACTGCTTCCACTGTAATAAACTATAAGAAGGACCCACTGCAGCTTATCACCTGACAGCCAATGGTGATTTAGTTCGGAGTGATCTGAAGGTACCTCGTGATTGATTCTGTCCTCATTCAGGAGAGTGATGGACTGGTCCTTTGCTGTTTGGTGTTGTATGCATATCAGCCTTCCAGACAGGGCCATGGATGAGGACTTAGAGGGGGCGCTGGCCTTGACCCGCAGCAGCAGATGACAGGAGACCTCTCGTCTGGCCGGTGAGGTGAGACGCTGACCCTGTTGCCCTCTGTCTGGCCCTTTGTGTTTCCCTCCAGCTCTTATTTTTTTGACAAGAGACTTACGTGACACTACTTCTTTAAAGCGACACTAATTGCACAAAGACTGAGGAAACTGAATCAAAATCAAAGGAAGAAGGAAGTTTATTTTTTTATCTCTTTTTTTTTCAGCTTTCTTTGACGATGCAGGCTGTAAACGATATGGTGGAACATCGCTATCACTCATATCACACTGCCTCTGGGAGCCGGGGATGCAGCCAGCGATAACACAGAGTGAATCCAATCATCTGCGAGTGTGGATGTGGCCATGGCAACCTTGGTGACGTTGATCGACCGATATTAGTTCTTCCTGATGTGTCTGAGCCTAGAACAAAGCGTGTTTTGTTACAATGAAAATTAGACTCTTAAATAACAACAACAGCAGTCTCCTTTTGAGGGGTTAAAGCAGTCGGCTCCAAGAGAAACTAATAGGATATTGATGGATGTCAGTGTTGATGAGTGAGAAGAGGAGCACTGCTGCGCTGTATAATTGGTTATATGTGGTGTATCATTAAAACAACAGATAGCAAAGACTTCTGGCTGGATGCAGGCATTAACATGATAGCCATAAAGCCACAGTGGGTAAAGAACACAGCCATGTCTGGCTCAGCCATTACGGGCAGACCTTTGTTACCCAAAACCAGCGCTTTATCCTGTTGATTCAGACATTTAGTTAATATGACGGTTCTTTCAAAGGCGTGTCATGCAAAGTCAACATGAGCTTTGTGAGACATATACAATTTATGCAAACATTTGTTTTATCCCTAAGTAATGCCACTTGCTATAATTCTTTAATATTCTCAGTAATTAAGTTAAAGATTCTCAAATAGGAGGATTTGTTGTAAACTGTTCCATATATTGTTGTACATTAAACATCTTTGCTATTAAAATTATGAAATATTAGGACATGTCATCTAGAAATAGTGAATATGAATAATAACTGTGGACACCAGCTCACAAGCAACCTTGTAACAATACCATATGTTCTTTAATTTTAGTTAAAGTTTTTAATGAATCAACTTTCCAAGGTTCTTAAAGATTCTAATTTCAGTAGTACGTGATTGCAATTGCTTTTCCAAATATAAAAATTGCCAATGTGATGATGATGGTACACTTTATTGATCCCAGCAGGGAAATTGTTGTTTGACAGCCCCACATATATGATAGTGCAGGGTTTAAAGTGAATTATTTCGATGTCACTTTGTGTTGGCTTCGGTTTTTGTCGGGTTTGGGTGGACTTGATTTAAAAATAAGGCCACATCACACCGTGTAGTGTCTCTGATTAGAAACCTGGTTACATGTATACACGGCAGAGAAATTCTCTAAAGCCTTGTTTACACATGGTATTAAGATGTTTCTTGGGTGATCACATCACAAGTGATCAGCTTTACACATTTACACATACATACATGTATCTCCAAGGTGTGCAGCAGACTTCTGCATGTGTCATTTCTGCTAAAAGATGAAAGGCTACTGTATATATAGCTATAAATGACCCATTATAAAGTCATCAAGTTTTGTTTGTACAGATTTCTCGGCCCAAATGTAAATTAGGTTCTGCACATCCATGTTTATCTCCCTGCTCTAAGAATTTGCGCACTGTGAAACAACCCCTATGTCCTGTGTTGATGACATAATTGAGGACCCATTAGCTTTTACACTACAAAAGAAAGAGCTGTGGCCAAATGCATCGCCTACCACCTCGAGAAGTGGTTTAAGTGATTGGTTTACAGTCCATTTACAGTGATCACTCAGGATGCATCTTAACACCAGGTGCAAATGAGGTCTAAAAGAAATCAGGTTTCTCTAGTCCCCTACCCTGATTACAGAAACCACATCTACCATTAACATATGGATCTGGGAGTTGAACCACTGACCCTGGGGTTCATGGATGACTGCGCTACTAACGGAGCTACTGCTGCCCCATGATATAAACAGTTTTTGTGTCATCTAGCCAGCATCATCTGGCATCATGGGCTGTTCTTCATCTGCACTGAGATAAATGTGTCTCTGTGATCATTTCAGCCTCAGTTTAGTTTCTATTTTGTCTAATATTTTTCAGTTTCTGATAAATTCATGGGTGGACAGAAGTCTTACTTGACATGTGAGGCAGAAGATGCAGAAGATGCTCATTTTTTCTTACTTTGGACAAGAAAATGAACAACACCAGAGCAAGTGTAAATCTTCTTACACAGTATTTTTCTCCCCAGTTTATTATTACTTTCATTTTCCTTGCTGAGACTTAAAAGTTGTATTAATTTCAATCAATTAATTAATCAGTCATATGAAACTGTTCATCAAATACTAGAAACTACTAGAAAGGGATGATCTAAATCACTCAAAAGCTTCAAACATGATATTTGAATGCAAACAACTGATTTACCAGGACTTATTAAGAATCTTGTTCATTATCTGTAAAACAACCCAACTAGCTATCCCGTCGACAATCTTTCTACAATATTTATGATTGTCTGACGTGGTTGAAAGCAATAAATGAAAAGTGATTTACAATTGATCCCTATAATGTTGACAAATGGGTTTAAAGCTGGGTTCATCTGTACGTGTGTGGCCCATGAAGTGTAAGAGAATCCTGAGATTTCCACTTTTGACACTAACATGAATTATTCTCAACAGGTTGCTCTCCACAACCAAAACCCGCAGGACTAGCATTACTGTCTAAACACAGAAGAAGAAGAACTGAGCATTAACAACTGTGTGTATGTGTGTTTGTGTATCATTCCTGTGCCTGGATGGTTGGCAGGCATTTCATTCTGAAAGTGTGGTGTAGTTACGAGTATGCCCGAGGAAAGAGACGGCTAAAAACACACAAACACAAACACACATCGTTTACACCATGCACAGTGCCATGCATTTTCACAAGGCCTGAAAGTCATCACCACCTGTTTGATACAATAAAAAATATAGTGTTACTGTTGTGGAAGTTATTGGAGATTGAGTTTCATTGAGTGTGTGTAATAGCAGTGCAGGTGCATGCAGGGAAATAGTCAGACGGGTGTAGTATTATTGATGGAGACGCATCCGTGTGCACTTTATGGCTATTTAATTTCATTGTGTAATGGCGGGAGGCATTTGTTGATACAATGTTTTTGCAGAGAAAAAAGGCTAATAGGGAACATAATGAGTTGTAATCCGCTGCAGAAATTAATTGTCCGTCCAAAATAAAGGTCAGAACAGCTTTCCAACTGCGCTCGCAGATAGAAAGTCAGTTTCTGTGAGAACAGAATATCTTTTTACAGAGAAAGTCCCTGGCTGAGGTTTTAGGGGATGGTTACCCTTAATGACTTAATCCAAGTTCAGTCTCAGTGGTCTCGGCTCTTTGTATGTGTATATGTCTCTGTGTAATCCTCATTGTGAGATGGGAGCCCAGAGCTGACCTCACTGTTTGGTTTCTCAGGGTCTCCGGGGGCCTGGGGAGGTTTTGGAGCTGGTTCTTTTACCAGAGTGGCCTGAAACACTGACATGCAGGCTGAGGTCTGTGGGGAACGCTGGACCCAGCTCCTATTACCGCCGGGTTAGTTACGCTCTGCGAGATTTATGTGTGGAACAGTAGTGAAGGCTTGGGTTGCACGTTACTTCCAAAGTGTTGCGATATTAGCCCATTGATTGGACTAGTAATACCAAAGATGCCTAAGGATCATGTTTTAGTAATTATAGGTAGCAAATATTATGATGATGACCCTTGAAATCCATGTGTTTGTTTACTTAGTATAGTCAGTCACAGGATTTAGGATAATATCGTTATATTAGTCAGGGGTTCAGTTCAGACCTTGATTTCAGGCTATGGCCCATCATGCCTTACTTCCTGTTTTAGTTTTATATAGTTGAAAGATTTCAAAGCACAAATAGCCTACATCCATTACTGTCCCTAAACGCCTCACAACATGAATGACCTAAACTCTGTACTGTCCCTAAACTGAGCGAATCAGACATTATGCTTCTACTGTGCATAGAAACAGTATAGAAACAGTACTACGTGTTTAAATAAAGTCATATATCCTCTTAAGACAAGAAATATCACTTTTCTTGTAAATGGTACTGAATTAATATTGTACTGAAAATGCCTCTAGTGTTATTACTGATGCCTTTATGTGTGCAAAGCATTGTATAGTTTCAGCTAGTTAAGGTGAAGCTGACTGTAACTATATTACAGATTATTTCATTTGAAACCATGTGCTTGTGTGTAAAGTCCTAATCTGTAGATTACTTAGCAACTAACTGTCAGAAAAATGCAAATAATAAAATAAAAACTAAAGTAAATGCTCATCCGGTGTTTGGGGCAGCCGCAAAGCATCATGGTCCAAACATAAATCTGGCAAAGGTTTTTCCATTTGATTCCCTCCCAATATCTGTACCAGGCTTGGAGCCACCACCCAGAGTGCATTCGCTTGTGCAACCTCAGTTGCAGGGTATTTTTCCACATATGAGCGGCATCAGTCAGGTCTCAATCCACTGACCCTAGAGATGACATGTGGCCACAACTTCACCACTGCCGCCCTCCCAAGTAAAGCACATCTAAATCATGTAAACTGGACATAAGTACAGTATTTAATTAGATTACACCATTTGAAATGTTTTTTTTATTTTGTCAACCTGAATATTAATGTTTACATACTTTGGACTGATATCAAACTTATACCTGTCATTTTAAACCCAGTCTACTAAAAATGAACTTCCTGTCCTGATACAGTGCTGTCACAAATGCAGTGTTGTCTGGAACATAATAGATTTTTCTATAAGCATAAGCAGGATATGTTCACTATAATAAATACATTGCTAAAGAACACTGTAGTGTGTGCACAGACATGTGACCAAACTTGCTTGGTGAAGATATCAGATCTACAACATCCATTTTTATGATATATGATATATATATTATTGTTTTTATCGTTGGGTTCAGGTGTTCAGAGGACTTGGTTAAGGTTAGAGAAATATTGTAGTCTGGGTTAATAACGTTAATAAAGAAAAACAAAACAGTCACTTCACACAAAATGTCTGCAAAAGCACTTTTGATGTCAGAACCCAACCTGACACTGGAGTCTGGACTGAAACTGAAGCGTGTTACACTTTCAGTTAATAAATTTAGCTTCTTTCATCCAAAGAATCACAATATGTTTACATTTGCTCCAAAAACATAAGAACATTTAGCTGCATTGGAACTGGTTTTGTAGGAGACAGGGTTTCCCTTATAAACTACCTTATATTGTATCATTCCTTTGTAAATACTTGAGGCATAATCCTTCAGTACCAGTAACAAAATGTGCCAGTGCAGGAACGCAGTAAACAACTTGACTTGAGTTGAGGCCTCTTGAGAGAAGCTGATTTGTATAGGAAGTCTCCTGAACTGTGCAGTGAATAAAAACTGGCAGGAGCTGGTTATGCGTCATTGATTGTACTGAGCTGGTGCGAACGACATTGGCGGAAAAACACCTCAGAATAACTGAGACGTCAATGTCAACACGTTCTAACACATCATAGGTTCTTACATCACATTACAGCCAGTCAGAACAGATTGTTCTGGAGCTTTGATGCAACTTACAACAACAACAACAACAACAACAACAACAGAAAAATCTGCATCTTCACGTGGAGACCACACAGCTAGAAGACTGGAGGTGGTGGTCGCTTTTAAAGCAAGCACTTGTCCTGACTGACATTTGGACAGGGCGCTAGTTAAAGTGTTGTTTCACACTGTTTAGCGTTGATAGGGTGGGCTAGTGGTGTGGATGGAGCCAGACGGGACCACCTCTCTGGTGGCTGACCCTGGGTGCTCGGGGCAGTGGGACAGGTGGAACGGGACCTCCCATACTTAACAATAGACCTCCAGTAGAGAACACTTAGTCCTGGATCTCCTGCTTTTTGGTTTTATTCAACTCATTTTTGTTGCTCGACTTTTCAATGCAAGTGTTGGCTGAATAAAAGCTGTGTTTTACACTTTCACATTCTTTTTCAAGGAGGTTTTAGTATCTCTGTGCTACACAGCAGAGACATAAGGGCTGCACACACACACACACACACACACACACACACACACACACACACACACACACACACACACACACACCCCTTCGTGGATGCAGACCACAAACAGGCAGCATAAACAACGCTGACTCTGCCTTGTGTTTTATCTCCTTGCCACCCACGGTTTACGCCGGTGGGGAGCTGAAACTTTGCGCTGCCCGGAGTTTATCTGTAAGCCCCCAGGCTAATCACCATACCCAAGCCCATCACAAAGCATGGCTCCAGCCCATTAAACCTAACTCACCCTCTGGCTCCCAGTCAAATAATCAAAACACAAACTGTAACTTTAAACTCCTATTAGACAATATTTCAGTTTCCCACCAGCCCAGTTCCGCTGCCAGCTGAAAATCAAGCCAGTTTTGTCTGTGCGTTCATCCATTTGGAGAATTTCAGACGTTGTTTTAAAACAGCAGCGCTGATGTTTGAAACCCTCACTCTCATTTGGACATTCTTTGTGAGTGAGGAGTTCCTCTGGGGAAGATGTTTGAGTTTTGAGTCATTTCTTCACGCTTCTCGAATGGAAAGAAGACAGTCAGTCATGATGATGAACAATAGGAGGGAATGGAGTCATACTGGACCTGTGATTCCCCCTTTTCTCAACACTTAGACACGCCAACGTCCAGCACTGCTACCTTCACTGTTAATGACCCACTGCCTTCATCAGTGTCATCATTTAGTCCTGAGAAAGAGATTATTTCGAGGTGTTTGCAGTTTTCCCCCTCACTCTCTGTATTGGCTGGAGACAGATGAAAACCACAGTCAGTAGTTGTGTTGTGTTTGTCGGACACGTTTTCCTTGATTCCCTCTCCCCGTGTGGCCCCTCCTGGCCTGCTTTCACAAACAGCCTCCTGAGCCTGAGGAGAGCCGGCAGCTAGGAGCATCTGAGTTTGTACATGTCTGAAAACTGAGAGCACCACAACATGAAGAAGAATTTTAAATTAGTATCCCATCATGGCCACAAACTGTACAAGTGTTATTCCTGAGTTTGAGTCTAAAGATCTCGCCTCACATCCAAACACTCCTGGTCCAACACACGTGCTTCTCGTTATTATTGCTACGTACAGTAATTATGTTTATGGTTTTTGGGTTTTAATTTTAATAACCACGTTTTAATGGTTGTTAAAACCAAACATTAGCTGTTAGCTTTAGCCGTTAGCTAGCTAATTTGCAATAACTACATTTTTATTAATCACACTGCATTTAAACAAATCTAACAAGTGATACACTGATTGAACAGAGCTTAAGTTGATGTCATTGGTCACTATAGTCCAGACTCCAGTCCCAGACGCAACTGGAACCAGTTTCCTGGACAGGAGGTGGAGCTTGTGGCTGCGGAAACTCAAAGAACTGGTTTAAAACTAAGCACTATGGCTAAACCAGCCCTGGAACAATCTGGCTCAGTCTTGGAAAAGTATCACTTCTGCGGATGTCAACATCTTCTTCACAGAAACAAAAACGGCAACATGGAATTACTAGAATAGCAGTCGAATTATCACCTTGAATGCTGTTTTTATATTGTACCAGGTGGTATTTACATCACTTGCAACATTTGTTGAATAGTTTCGTAGATATTTTGCTTGTCAACAAAAAAACAGGAGGAGCTGCAGGACAAAATGGGTAAACACAGAAGGGTCGACTGAGGTTCAAACCAGGAAGCTCACTGTGCTGAGTCTCTGTCTAGTTCTCTGTTTTTTTCAGTCTGTACATCAGTTAATCAAAAGTTTCTCCTCACTCTGCGCAACTTTTCCATTACAGTGATGGAATACTCTTCAGAGTTGTATTTGACAAATGATGAGTCTCTGCATGTCATAAAAGTATATGTGCATTTGTTATTGAAACCATTGTGCCAGGTGAGCTACATCCACGCAGACACTCCTCGACGGCATGTGTGGAATTTCAAAACCTATTTTCCTGCAATGTGTGCTAAGATGATTTGCACCCATGCAGCCCCAGCTTTATATCACCACGAAGAAGTCTTCACTTCTCCTCACTGTGCCCTCGGAGTTAAAGTTACATGATGAATGACAGGGCAATCAGATCGACTTTCCAATGCAGCGAGACACTGCTGCCCTGGAGACAGCGCTGGAGGAAGAACCGTTTCACAGTCGGGTCAGAAGGATATCCAGATAAAGATGAAGAGGATGTGAGGTGTGAAGCTTAGCAACAGATAACAACTGATACAAAACATTTCTTTATCGGAATAAACTGATCTTCACATCCTAATTATCCCGAGAAGAATATGAAGAAGAGCGAGGAGGGGTCCCGGGACGGGTTGGGGTGATGGGGTTAGAGGGGATCGGGGTGTCATTGCTCTGTTGAGCCTTCATTGAGCACTTGATGGATGCTCTGTAACCAATGGAGATAGCATGCCCCCATAGCCAGGGCGAGCACACAATCTTCTCAGCAGATTAACTCCCATTGATTTATAGAGATTTAACTCAGGAAAGAAAACAGCTGGCAAAAGGACAAATACCAGAAGTGGCAAGGCATAAATTCAACAGGAGAAAAGCCAGCTCATTTGTTAAAAAGATGATTCCTGTTGCCATAAAAGGAAGTCGGATTGAGTTACGGAGCAGGAGGTTTAATGACATAAAAACAACTGGACAGTCTGACAGAAGCCTGTGTAGTTACAAAAACCGTAAATCTACGTTACAGTTTATTCAGTTTTATGTTTTGGACCATGCTGGTGATAAACATATTGCATAAAGACTGATGTTACGTTCACGAACGACCTCTGAATGGCTCCTTGTTAGGAATGAAGGAATTTGAGTCTTAAATAAAAGCTGTTATTTTTAACGTCGTGCCCTAATTTCACTGGGAACCACCACATCCACTCCTCCTTTCACTAGGACAGTGACAATTAGCCCGTCATCACAGGAAGGAGTTGGCAAGAGTGATTTGTCTATTGCTGTGAGTAAATGCACGACTGACCCCTCCCCCCTGTAAGAGAGCAAACAAACAAATGAATCTGATATAAAACATTGTTTTCTGATTCATTCACAGCGTTTTTGTTCTAAAGGTCAGTTAAATGTGTCCACCACTGCACAAACCTGCCAGGAGGATTTTTTATATAAAATATACTTCAAGAGATTTGTGTGAATGCAGTTCAGGCTCTTTGCTTTATGAAGGAACTGTTGTTTTGAATGGCTCTTGCAGAGGAACAGAGCCACAAGAACTGGATCCATACTAATTCCCATCACTAATACAGAGATGCATGTAATCTTACCGGCTGATACAAACAGCAAACACTGATTATCCAGTCATGGCTTAATGTAGCAGAGGTAACAGCAGGACTATGGTTAAAATCTACTCAAATAAAATGACAGAGTAACTCATTTTAAATTTACTCTGAGTTCTCAATATGACTGAATTAAGGAATACTGACTGAAAGGTTACATATTCAGACGTCTACATGGGTTCAGTTCTAGTTGGTCTTTAGGTGGTGACAACGTTTTAAACAAACGCACAAATAAATGAATAAATACTAACAGTAACATTCATATGCAGCCTTCATCTAACAAATTAAGTCTGTGCTGTGCTTCTGTGCTGGTGTTTGGGGGAGACTCTGAAATCAACAAGGTTCTGTGGTCTAATGAGACTAAAACTTAGCGACTGATGAAGAACGCAGGCTACAATTGTTCTAGACTCTCCATGGCCATTATATGATTCTCCAGGAAACATATACTGTTTGTATCATAAGGTAACGTACGTCCAGTCATCCACACTCATCAATGACCAGAACAAGGCTAAATGAACTTGGTCCCGATTCACTGCAGCTGGATGGTTTTCAGGTGGAAGACGAGTCACATTCTAGATCTATTCTGTTCTGGTGCTTCCTTTTATGTCCTTTACTCAGCTGCTGTGACACATGGATTTCCACCCTGCTCACTTCTAACTTCTTGCACCTGCTGTAGGTGTGTTTTGGAAAGGATGCTGATAATTAAGATTTAAGTGTATTTATATTAAAATCCTTAAAACATTCACTGCACTGTGATCTCCATTAACTAGTTGTGTGACAGAAGCCAGCTAACTGCACCAGTCATCATTTTGGTGGCTTTTGGTTTTATATTTTTATTATATCTATTCTACAGTGATCTGTTTTTACTTAGACATGAACATTTTATTATTTTTATTTTCCCTGCCTTAAATGTAGCAGCCTGTCTGTAATAGTTTCTAAAAAATAAAATAGGTGAAAACTCTTAAACAGGTGAATAATTTTTATAGGCACTGGTCCTTTCTTTTCTGAAAACAAGTGTTTCTTTTTTAACTACTTGACAGCTACTGGGACTGTAATAAATCTGCCGGAGGTTAGAGATGTCTGTTAATAACTAAACCGAAGCAGTTGAGTACAGGTTTTGTAAGAAGTTGGGACTCACTTGGAAAGATTACGGTTGTTCAGCCAAGTGATCTCTGCTTTCCTCTCCCATACTGCTGCTGTGCCTCCACTTCCCACTATTAACACCACTGTATTAAAGTGAGATATCAGATGTGGTCTAACATGAACATTAACACAGCTCCCATGACATCAGCTCCACGTTTTGGCCAAAACGACTGAATCTTTGGCAGAAAAACATCCAGTCAGAGTGGATTTTTTTTTTTCAGTGAATTATATAAACTTCAGTTTATTTATTTAGCACCATTTCACAACAAGTTATCTCAAAGCACTTTGTGATGTAATAGTTTGAGTCCTTACAGAATGTAACAATACAACTATAAAGAATTATATGGAAAATCCAACAAATCCCACTAGGAGACAGTGGAGAGGAAAAACTACCTTTAACAGAGGAAACCTCCAGCAGAACTAAGCTCAGGGTGGGTGGCCATCTGCCACAACTGGTTGTTGAAACAGTGTTAGCCTTTTTTGTTTTATGTAATTCCTTAAACATTTAACTTAGAGTTCTTTAATGTAGTTTCTACTGTCATTGTTTATACATAGGGCTGCTGTCAATATTAATTGCGCCACATGCAATTAATCTAGAATTTTTAATGTGGTGCTATTTTTTACATGAACTTATGACACACATTGATCACAACTTCTTCCTGTATTTGTAGCTTGGGTGTTTAACTGGCTGTGTGACTGAGGAGACGACAACTTTGAAATAATATATTCAAGCAAAGTGTATTTCTGCTGTTAACAACAGCCGAACTCGCTGGACGACACTGACTGAGCACAGCTGAGGCAGAGTGCAAGTAAAACTGAAGAATCTCTTCTTCATTCCAACACTGCACATTTCTAAAACAATCCTAGTACTTATCTTATCTTATCTTACTTATCACTAATTGTGATTCACAGTCTGCGGCTGTGATTAACTTGATTATATTTTTTTAAGAGATCAACAGCACTAGTTATACATTATTACCATAAACATCCAGCAGTATACAGTTGGTCACCCTTACAAAAAAAAAGTATATTCAAGTATAAAATTAGTATATTTCTCATTTCAAGTATACTTTCAGTACACTTTATAATAAAATAAAACAATAAAATAAAATAGTATACTAGCAAGTATACTAGAAGTACATAGAAGTATACTTATTATACTTAAAATAAACTTTAAGTATACTACTTTTTGTAAGGGCAGCAACAAAATCAAGAGTCATTTGTTTTCTATCAATTTTCTCCAGTTTTTTCTCCTTGTACAAGAAAAAGCCCACATCCAGCTGTTTCATTTCATATTGAGAGATTAATTATTACACTCAGTTTTAAATTTATGTATTATTTTCCACAGTAATTTGCTGACTTTGGGTATTTTAGATATATTAGTGACATTTTAGGAAAGTTTCCATTTTTAGTGGCGCCATTAATCAACACGCTGGTTGTGTCTGGACATATTTTAAGTCGTATTAGAACAAGTCATGTTGAATTAATTTAAATTTAAACATTAAGTCATGGTTGAATATGGTTATAGTAAAGTAAAATAAACCATCATGTGTCCACAGTGTGGATCTGATCTTTTAGTTCATGTCTGATTTGTTATGACAGTCTGAGCAGCACAAATGACATGAAATCTGATTTGTTTTTTTCAAATCAGACCTGGGCCACTTTCATATGTGGAACTAACTCATTTTCCAATGTAACCTCAGTCTGAACGTTCAGGTCACATTTCATCAGACTTTTTCTCCTGAGAACAGTCACACTTTGCGTGAGAGTCGTGTGTAGAGGAGCTGGAAGATGTAATCTTGACTTTGACGCATCCACACACATCACCGTGCAGATGTGGCAGCCATCGCTAAACAAAAGGTGATCATTAAAAATGTCGCAGTTCACACTGACGTCTGATATATGACACATTTAAACAATAATGTTAACAGACACACAAAAAACTAATCTGAGCAAAACAAATCCAAATGGAGCATTAAGACCTGCAGTTTGAACGTAACCTAAGCCAACCTCCAGACAAGTCAGGGCAAGTCCAGTCATGTTATGTCCTGCCTCACTCACTCTGTTCAAGTCAGCTCACATCACATTAATGAAGAGTCAAGAATCGTTATATACAAACACAATTTGAGGAAAAATGACAAAAACAGATGAATGTTGGACAAATCAGTCACTTTACGAAAGTAAATAATACTAAAGATGATCTGGAACGATACTGACATTACCTCCTGCAGAAATCTGTTGCACTACACAATACTGACAACATGTCACCTTGTGTTTTCCACTGTGTTATGATCAGAAGTCTGAAGGGGCCTATAAACATTCAGTATTGTTGAATTGCAGCTCGTTCAGTAGCTTCCTCCTGTGGATGCAGTCCTGTGTTAGCTGCAGCTGTGGCTGTGTTTAGGTGTGCCTCTCTGGGCTTCCTGTGTAATAATGTTACACGGCTACCGCTCAACAGATGTGCACCTCTCTCCTCCTGACGTACACACGTATACATACAGATGTGCGCCTGGAGAGAACGAGTGAAGTCTTCCACGCCGCCTCCTCCCCTCTGAATATCATTCCACACCTTGTCGATGGGACCGGAACTTTCCTGTGTTTCGCTGGGGTGGGCCCCGCTTGACTGAATGAGAGGGGTCACGACCCATCCTATGAACTGATTCCTGTTTCTGTTTGAGGGGTCTTCTGAGGCCTGCGATGATCACAGGGCTGGCTGGCTTTCAGCCGGAGTGCATCCGGTTTGAGGTGATGCTGCCACAGGAGAAAACATACATCAACAGCAGAGAAGGAAGACAGTGAACTGCTGTTATTTACTGCTCTGATCGCTACGGGGGAAATACACTGACTGTCGGGGTGTAAGGAGGCAGAAAAGGAGAGATAGTGTTAGACTGAAGCATGCGTGAAGATTAAAGCGCAGGTTTTAATGATACATACCAACAGTTAAACTACAATGGAGCCAGTGGAACCACTGGAGCAGGAAACTTCTGTTTAGAAGTGAGATGAAACGCTGTGCACTGCTAAACTAGTTAAACATTTTAATTGCACAGTTAAAGCAAGTGTTGTGGGTGAAAGCTGTTTAATAATGGTCAGGTTTCCTTAAACATATATGACTATAGACTTAATTAAAACAGGAATCACTGCTGAAGATTAATTAGAATCGATCTTTAAAACAAAGCAGTGATCGTTTGCAACCCTACATCACAGTTTGCTGTGAATTGTCTGCTGATTAAACAAAACTATTTGTCTCTTTCCTTTAATCCTGCAACTCCACAGGTTTGTCCTGAGACTTGGAGTCTTCATGGTGATGTGACGCGGTTTTGTGCAGGATTGACGACAAGTCTCTGAAAACACGAGCTGCATCACTTAGTAAAGAGTCACCTTAAGAACCAGCCTTTTTCATTTGTTTAAACCTCAGTCACTGAAGCACAGTGCAACCAGCTGCCATCAGTAAACACATACAATATCTGCTGTGTGCCTGTTAATCTGAAAGACGATAGCAAAGATGTTGACGTTGTTGAAGTAAGTTGGAATATACAGTAGTACTTTGCTTTTTAAGCCTCAGAATATTAAAACATTCTAGTTTGCAAATCTCAATGTTAGTCAACGTTAGCTTCACAACAATGCTATATTTAACTACTTATTTACTTATTTATTTAACACTTATATACTGATGGATCTTTATGGGTTTACCTCAAACCCAGTTGCTGTGAGCGATTTGCTTTTTCTCCTTCAACCTCCTTATGCCCCACTGACAACTGTCACACACTGATTTAGGATTATTTTTAAATCAGGGGCTGTCGAGGTTTGACGGGACGAGGATGGGCCGTCCCTGGAGGCCTTGTAAATCCGGACAGTTTACTACAGAAAGGGGGAGGAAAGAGCCTCGTCCTCTCCTTGTCCGAGCCCGGCGTAATCCCACCACTTCCTCTCCTTCTCTCTGTTGGCCAGGCTCACGCCGTAATGCATTTTCTGTAACTAACAGCCGTTGTTTCCCGATTGTCACGCTCCCATCCCTTTCTCTTGGAATGTGTGTATGTGTATATACTTGTGTGCAGCAGCAGGATAGAGTGTTGAGGTTGTGAGCTTGCTGCTCGCTGGGGAGCTGTGGAAATAAAGAAAAAAAAAAGAGAAAGGCTGGTAGTAGAAGGTCTGGAATTGCAGTTAATATTAACACCACCCTCCGATTCCGCTTACCACCACCTCCTCCTCCCGAGAATTCTTTACCCTGCGCCTGAGCTCTGGCAGCCAGGCGGGGTGCTGCAACCTGGGCCTCCTGCTTCCGTCACGCTTGCCCCTTCTCACTCTAGAAACAAGAACACATGGGTGTCAAGTCCCATCGTGCTGGCAAAGTCCAGCCCCTTTCAACAGCCTTTACTCCGTTTAATTAGCCATGTCCCCCTATCTCCACATATAGGGGGCATGACAGGCCCGAAACACATACATACTCATCACAGGATGGCACACTAAGTGCGTTTTGGCAGCAGTCAGAGGGCAATCGATTCACACTCTCCTCTCTCAGTAACATTCTTCACAACACTTCCTGACAGGTCCGAGTTAAGAGACTCATGTGCTCCAGAACAGTAAGTGAAGCTGACTAGGAGGTTAAATCCCTCAAAAGGGTGCAACAGGTTTTTGATAAATTTGCCAGCTTAGCCCCTTAGGTGATGACGGCATCACCAATAAAATTCACCTGCTCCGTGTTCTCAGTGTTTAAGCAGACGTTTCACTGAAAGTTAAGTGATAAACCACCATTACGAATCATCACAGGTCACTGGCATGATCACAAAATGGCTTTTTAACAGCATGTGAGTGAAGCAGTAACTCAGCTGATTTATTTATTTAGTCTCGTGAGACGCTGAACGTTTTTGTTTGTAAAAGCTACAACAGTTGTGATGAAAATTGGTGGAAAAAACTGCATTAATGAAGCTTCGCTGTATCTTAGGAAGTAACGTTGTATGTCCACAACTGTAACATGTAAAGCCCATTTTCCAGTTCTTAGGCTCGGTCTCATTGCTGTCTGACTTTCCATTGGTGTCCTACAGCCAAAAATAGGATCTTGAGTTGTGTCTCTCTAACCAGAATTGAGCTACAACCTCCTACTAGCTTCCCTCAACTGAAAGTAAGATCCCATGTACTTCCTCTGGCATGGTCATCTTCATAAAAACAAAGGGTTGTGGGAACCTCAACATTGTGGACTGGGTCGACTCAGAATAGAGCTCCAGTTTATTCTTACTCTTAATGTTACTGAAGTCCTGAGCAGGACTAGGCTAGTACGGTGCACATGCCTTCTCCTGCATCACGCCATGGCTTTAAAGCTCATCCTCCTGTACAATACATCCCATATCAGATGAAATCTGACTCTGAACGCTAAATCACAACCTATGCTGTAGAAGGAAGTCCTATTAGCCACAAGGTCCAGCTTCAAATTTATCAGACTGATGCGCCACCTCCCAGATTCAGACACATTACTCATAAACCAGCTTTGAAGCCCTGATCCAAGAAAAAAGCAAGAGATAACCTCACCACCAAAATGAAGGTCACAAGATTGGAATCTGCTGCCCAGCCAGGCCAGAGCTAAACTCTAAACTCAGACAAAGCAGAAGTTTTATCAGATTCCTCACCAGAGCAGCATATCAGGACTCCTGCACCTCGACTGTGTCACGTCTGACTGGCATGTGTATGTGTATGTGCCATATGATGCAGCGTGTTGTTGAATAGAAGATTAAATCTTCTATCTCTAATCTCATCATTCTACTCAGAAGTGAAGGATTGGACCTTTGCAGCTGAACAGAATCGGAATCCGTGGCCTCCACAGGCAAGTTCACCCGTCCTGACGTAACGCTTCAATGACGGCATTAAAAGAAACAACAACAGGACTGAAGCATAACCTCTACACTTCAAAGCTAGTAGGAATCCCACCTAAGAGCACATGTGAACTCCAGTAATCTGCTCACCCCTGCTGGGTGAACTGTGTGTTTTCACTAAGAAAGATCCTGGCCCGGCCGGGCTGACCCCTGTGGAAGGGGATCACAGTGGATCCTCTGCAGGTTGTCGCAGGGTATCAGAGCACTGCGGCCAGAGCTGAAGGGTAAAGGTTGGAGGGTGCGTGAGGTAGCCTATGACCTCCCGATTTGGCTCGGGCGCAACAACCGAGCTCTCAGGGGAAACCCCTGCATGACCTGGCTCACCCCGTGTGTGCACCACAGAGTCACCACCACCACAGCAACTGCACATAGAAGCAGGAGGTAAAGGAGCCAGAAACGACAAGATGGTAAAAGAGATGAAGTTTTAATAGGTGTGAGAGGCTCTGCGGTGCGAGCACCCTGGGACTAATTCCACTTTAGTTCACGTCTAGGCTAGATGCGTTGTGAGTGAGTCAACGCTGGCCACAGACAGTGTGACTAACAGAGCGGTCAGTAACACGCAGCCCATTTCTGGCTGCTTTCAGACCAAAAGCAGAGAGCAGAGCCAGCGAGGCCTCTGTGTGCAGTGTGAAACAGATGAGATGAATCCATCATCAGATCCATATTCTCCCTCGACCCTCGACGGTAACCGAGGTACTTTAAGGGAACGGGCGGGGGAGAAACTAAGTGGAGCGTGGGATTGTGGAATAAACAGAAAAGACCCGACTTTCTAGTTGTCATCAACTTTCACGCCAGATGTTTATTTCAGACGTTCAGGTGGCTGCTAACTTGTGTCGCATTCTTTTTTCACAGCCGGACGTCAACAATAATTTGAAAGAAGAACATAAACAAAAGCATTTGTTTGCACGAAAACAGTAAAAATAAAAAAAAACATTAACAGTAAAATATTTATTTGCTTTGCATTTCCAATAATGATTGTGCAAACACACACACACACACACACACACGTACACGTTTCAGCACTGCAGTTTGCAAGCTTAACACAACTCATCAGGCTTACTGGTGTTTAAAATGCAGATTTCTCTGTGTGCGATGCTGTGACATGTTATTTTCCTCTCAGCCTTTTGAAGATTTGAACATCACGGCTGTGAGAGTGAAAAAGCAGGATCACTGTAATACGTGTTCAAGCAGGTGTAATAAACACACAGAACATGTACAGAGGTTTTAAATTTGAACTTGTTGCACTACAAATTGTTAATTGATAAATATTATATTGGTTGACTTTCAATCCCCAAATTATTTTCATTGATTAATTATAAAATTTGACATTGTTACATGAAAGAAATCAAACTAGCAGAAAAGCTAATTGAATTCTGAAAACATTCTTTGTTTTTTGCACCACTGCTCATCACCAGCAGCGTTCGTATATTAATATAGGCAGCTGTATTCTCCATAGAGACATTCCTCCCCTTTCAGATCCACACATGCTCGTAGGCACCACATCCCCTCAAGGACAATACAATAGATACAATAGATAAGCAGCTCGCTCCTCATTATCACCAAACAGTGGCTCGTCACTTGGCTAAGCTGCATTTCCTCTCCAGCGAAGCCAACATTTGTTGCCTCCTGCTACTGTCCTCTGATCCTGACGCTGCTGGCACTTTCAACCAATTGTTGTTTATTCTTTCAGGGCAATGAGGCTCGACGAGGAGTGGCAGGGACAAGGTCTGCAGAGAGGAGGAGGAGGAGGAGGAGGAGGAGGAGGAGAGCAGTAGTCAATATCTGTTAATGAACATACCTCTTTGTGTCCCTGCAGAAGGAGGCTGACAGAGTCACTAAATCTACCGTGGGTCACGCTTCAAACCTATTTCATGTTCATGCATCTTCAAATGCTTCATTCGTGTGCTAATTGCAGAGCGTGTGTGTTCTTGAAGGTGTCACGAGGAAAAGAGGAGGACGAAGTGCAAGTGATGACACAATGCATCCTGCCCCAACACCTCAGTGTTTGTGTGATTTGGAAGCAGAAGTGTTAACAGAGGAAAGGCAGGTGCTAGCCTCAGTGTGTGTGTGTGTCTGTGCACATCTACTGACATGATTTAAACACCAAAACAACTTCTGGATGTGTAGTGTAAAAATAATCCAGGTGCCTTTGTTCTCAAACTCAAATTTATTTAATCCCTTCGGTTTTTAAATGACGACAAAAGCAGAAAAACTGAATCAAAGCAGCAGCGAACTGAGAAGAAACAAACCAGTGAGGTGCCAACACGTTGCTCACATCCTGTTATCTGTGACATGTTACTAAAAATTATGTTAATATCACTTTGTTTATGTATTTCCTGCTGGTATGGATTATTCTAAAAAATCACATGAACCAGTGTTTCTTAAATTAGTGTTAACTATCAGCTTTATAAATGATTCATATCAATAAATAAACATTTTATAGATGTTTTAAGCTACTTTTAGGTTGCTAATCTCTCTTTTAATAAAAACATAAATAATTATTTATTTAGTTTATTATCA